>WNWK01058013.1:0-10571 GCA_009830355.1 Cherax destructor | reverse complement strand
TTAAATGAATAAAAAGAAAAGAGTTTCCATTAATGGGGTAAAACTGAATGGGGATTACCCTAGTGGCTTTCCCAAGGGATCAGTTTTGGGCCCATTGTTGTTCAAATTTAAAAATGACCTTGATAAAGGGAATCAAGGAATGAAAACCCGTGATACAAAAATGGGCCGTAAATTCATTCTGGGGAATACCAGAATTCAGGGGGATTTAAAATTTAAATGTCTTGGTCTAAAAAGTGGAGATAAATTTTAAGGGGACGTGGGGATAGTCCTGGAATGAAAAATCCCTAATTTATAAACTGGGTGAAGTAGAGTTTGATCATACAGAAGGGAAAAGACTTGGGAGTCATGGTAAGCAAAAACTAAAAAGACAACAGTGCCAAGTGGAATAAAAAATTTACAGGTTTTTTTTAAAGGTATAAGCAACAGAAGTCCAAAAGTTATTTCAGTCATACATCACTGGAGACCTTTTTTGGATTATGGTCAGTTTTGTCCCCTACTACAGGATGATATAGTTTCTTTGGGAAAAATCACAAGAATGACTAAAAATGTTTTAAGAAAAGAAATTCCATAAAATAGTTTTAGAGCTAATCCCATTTTGAGAGACGAGAATGAGGGATTTTAATCGGGGTTAAAATATGGGCAAAAACAAAAAGAATTAAAAATACAGGAATCAACCCAAAGTAAGAAAAAAATAAGATTTAAATTGGATAAATTTAGATTTAAAAATAGGAATACGGGTTTTTTGAACAGAGTTGAGATGCGGGAACAATCTTCCGAGTGGGGGGAAAGGAGGCTGGGCCCTTTGGGGGGTTTTTTAAAAGGATTGACAAAAAATGAGTGGGGGGGGGTTTATTTATGTCGTAGGGAAAATTCAGTAGTGGTGGTTTTGATAAGGCCCTCCTTGTATGGGCCAGTAGGCCTTCTGCAGTTTCCTCCATTCTTATGTTCTATGAATGAAATTTTGGGGTCTTCAATTTTTACAAGTTTTTTAATGCAGAAATTTAGTCATTCTACGCTAAATGTTTTCAATAATTAATCCATTTTATAGACCAAAACGAGGGGAACAGGGAGGCCCTTACAACATGAAAAAAGCTGAAATAAAAACCCCACTTCTGTTGCTTACACTTTGAAAAATCCCGTAACTTTTTTCCTTTTATCGCTTAGGCATTTGTCTTGGTTTAATTGGCCCCCAAAAACCCCCCCAAGCCCTTTTTCGCAATGTGTAGGTGTTCACGTTATTTAACTTGTGCGGGTTATGGACCCCCTGAGTCAAAACCCTTTTATTTATTTTTAATTGAACTGATCTGCCACTTTTCGACCACAAATTTGAGTTTGTCGACATCTACTTTAAATTTTAATTATCAACCTTTTTTTTTAATTTTCATTACTGAAATTTCATAAGGTAAATTTATATATTATAAACAAAACAGGCCTATGACTCCCCCGGGAACACCACTTGTTACATATCCCCCCCCGGGTTTTAACCCCCCATTTACAATTTCGCTTCCTATTGGTGACCCATGACTCGATCCATGACAGCATTTTTTCCCCCAATGCCATGAGCTGCCATTTTTTAACAGTTTCGGTGGGTACTCATCAAAAGCCTTACTAAAATCTAAATAAACAATATCGAATTTTTTATGGGATAAACAGCCTCAAAAGCTTACTAAAAAAGGGTTAAAAAAAGATGGGCGGGAACGCCCTCAACCAGGGGAGTATCATTAATAAAATTTAGGGTTAATAAATGGTTTAATATCAAAAATTTGATTTTAGAATTTCCCCTTTAATTGAGGCGGGTTATTGGGGTAATTTAGGTATGACTTGTCCCATTTTTTTAAAATGGGAATTTTAATTGTTATCCCATTTTTTAAACTAACTTTTTAAGAGATAAATTAAAAAAGTTAGATATTGGTTCAATTCCCATTTGATTTAAGAACCTTGAAAAAGCTCATCGGGACCGGGATTTTTTTTTGTTTCAGACGGTCACGTTTTAACCTTTTCCTTAGTACGGATATTCTTTTATTTTCTTGGGGATTAAAAAAATTAATTACGGGATATTATTAGGTCCCCCTGTGTAAAAACCGAGAGAAAAATTTTTAAAAATAGAGCACAAAATTTTTCTTGTCAAAACCCCAGAGTTATTTTTAAGGGGACCTATTTTTTCCCCTAACTTTTTTTCTAAAAACCTGAAAACTTTTTTAGTTTTTAACCCCCAAACCTTAATTTCATAGTCCCGTTTTGCTTTTCTTACCCTTTTTAACGCCCTCTTTTGCAGTAATTGTTTTATAAGATACCACCTCTATTTAGGGCCCCAAAAATTTTTTTTCTCCCTAAAAGATATTTTTTATTCATCCATTTTGGGTCATTTTACTTGATCAAATTTCTTTATAAAATTTTCTTTAGCTATGGGAGAAAGGTCATATTGATAGCCCCTTTTCCCCAGTCCTCGTTGATAAGTTTTTTTGCCCATTAAATTTCCGCGAAAGTCTGGGATTTTATTTAATTTATCCCACTATAAACATCCATTCAATGAAAAGGAATTGACTGGAGGGGCCAGATTTCCCTCTTTTTTAAATTTAAAATGGATTTTTGTTGGGAACCGAAATGGGTTTTTTCCCCTTGAGGTTCTGCAAAACTGCTTCAAAACAATCCTGAAAACCCTTAAAAAATTGAGATTCTAAATTTCCCCCTGTCAAAAATTTCCCAAATTAATCTGACAAAGTTGTCCCTAGAATTACTAGTTATCATCCCTTTTGGGCCTTAAAAATTTTCCCTCCCAGAGTAGTCCCCCTTGTTCCATCTAAGTTTAAGAAAATTCACGTAAAATAAATTTTTCACACCCTCTGTTCTTTTCCCGACAGATTTATGTATTTCAACTTTTTTCCCGTTTTATGAAAATTTAAAAGATCAGGGGAAAAAGGCCACCCCCACCCCTTCCCGAATTCTGTCTACGGAAAATTTAAAACCCCCGATGGACATTCAGAGGATGTCCTGATTTTTCTTTTTAAAAAAGCCCCGTTATTGCAAAAAAATCAATATTACCCGCACTAGCAAGTAATCTCAACCGCCATCTTATTCCCCGCACACACAATAGTTTTAATATATTTAAAGCCCCCCTTTCTCTTTACCCTTCCTGCTCATTTCTGTTTTTCCACTATACCTATTACTGTCCTTGTCATCTAGTGCCACTTTTCCAGATCCATTATTCTGCCTATTTAGTTCTCCTAGAACTTATAAATTTTCACACTGGGACTTCACGTTTTCCCCCAAACCCATACCACTAACATTTTAGTTTAAAACCCCAAGAGCTCCTCCACTGAGGGCCCGTGCCCCCCCCACCCGGATAAATGAACCCCATCCCGGGAACATGTCATTTCTGCCTAGAATAGGTCTCGGCAAAAATTTACGATTTTTTAAGATTTTTCCAGCCAAATTGACACCAATTGTCCGGGGCAGCATTCATTTCCCAATCCCCTCCTGGCAAAATACCAAATTTTTGGGGCCCACCCCTTCCTAAATGTTATTGCTGACCTAAACCTGCTAGTCATCCCACTCCTACATCTGCCAACTGTTGTCCCAGCACTAAAGATAAAGATTACTCCATTACCCCATGATGTGTCCAGACGGCAACAAATCCTCCATCCCAACCCCAGGGAAAACAAACCTCTGTCTCCTACCTATATTCAAACAGAAGGCCCTATCCATGTATCTAATCTTCCCCCAAAACAAAATGTTTTTCCTTCCTTGGTGTCGTTGTCGGGCGCCCCAGAAGTCACCACATTCACGGGGAGAGGGGAATGGTTTATGTTCCCCAACATTCCCTGGCCCGTTTTTCCCTTCCACCCCCCCTCTTTTATCCAACTTTGTCCCATGCGTTCCAGCCACTGTCCGGGGTTTCCTTTCTTGGCCCAGGATTTCCCGGGGGGATTCAGAATCCCCTTTTTTTTCCCCGTCGCTGATCTCAAGCTTTCCCCGTTCTTTTTCCCTTTAGCTGTAGAGGAGCTCAAGAGAGGACATTTTTTTGATCAGAGAGAACAAGACAGCCTTTACTGAGTTAAGTCAGGCCCCCCACAAAGGGAGGTCCCCACCTAATATCAGCTATAATTTATTTTAATTTTCCTACTGAGGCAGCACTCCCCCGCTTTAAAAAAGGGAATTCAAGCCATGTCCCAAAACAAACTACACCTGTTTGAAGAAAATTAAAAGTGTTTCTTAATGGTTCACATAGTTCCATTTTTTCATTCCTTAAGAACCGAAAAAACTCATCGGGACCCGATTTTTTTGTTTCAGTCGGGCTACTTGTTTCATAACCATTTCGTTGACTGGAATTTAAAAATTTTTTTCTTCAGACCACTTAAAAATTTTATGGGGTATTATTAGTGCTTCCCGTGAAAACGAGAGAAAATAATTTAAAAAAAATAGAGCACATATCATTCTCCTGTCAGTGATCAGAGATATTGGGACCATCTTATTCTAACTTTTTTCCATAAAATGAAAACTTTTTTGGGGTTTGTTTTTGAATCCCTAGCAACTTTTATTTCAAATCCCGTTTAGCTTTTTTTTCCCTTTGCATCCTCTTAATGGCAGTATACTGATTTTAAAAAACCTACCTTTAAGCGCCTGCAAATTCCTTTTCGCCCTTTAAAAAATATTTGAGCCATTATTCATCCGCTTGGGGCATTTCTATTTGATCTAATTTCTTTATAGAAAAAATTTTTTGGGAGCCTGTATAGTGTCAGAAAACTGTCATATTGATAGCCTTTTGTTCCCCCGTCTACAGATGATAAGGTTTTCTTTGCCCATTTAATTCTGGAAAAGTCAGGGAAAATTTTGAATTATCCTACGAAACATCCATTCAATTTTAAAAGGAAATTTATTTGTGGCGTTTGTCCCCTCCTCTGAAATTTCTAAATTAATAAAAAGGGGTTTTCCCTTGTTTGAAAGAACCAATTCGGGGTTTTTTTTTCCCCCTTGAGGTTCTGTACAAACTTAAAAAAAACCTGAATACTTTAAAAGTTTAATTCTAAATTCCCTTTTAAAAAAAACCAAAATTTGACTAAGTTAAAGTCTAAATTTTACATATGTTTTGGGGCCTTAAAATTTCCCCCAAAGTAGCCCCCTGCCCTTTAAAGTTTGGAGGACTATATAGCCTAAAATAATATTTCACACCCGGGGTTCTTTCCAACAGACTCTGTATGCTTATTTCAGACTTTATACCCATTTTTATGCAACAATTTAAATTATCACGAACATAAGTGCCACACCACCCCCTTCCCGATATTTTGTGTATTTGGAAAAATTTTAAAACCCCGGGATGTGACATTCAGCAGGCATGCCCCATTTTTTTATTAAACCATGTCTCAGTTATTGAAAAAATATCAATATTACCCGCACTAGCAACTAATCTCAACTTGTCAATCTTATTCCTAGCACTCGACTATTTTGATATAAACCCCGTAATCTGTTTCCCTTATTACGTACGCTTGGGGCATTGCTGTCTTGGTTTAAAGTTCCCTTACCATCACCCCCAAGTCCTTCGCAATCTGTATGGCTAAGTTCTACGTTATTTAACTTATAAGTGTTTGGGGTTATGGACCTCCCGAGCTTCAAAACCCTTTCATTTATCTACAGTGAATGCTCTGCCCTTTTCTGAAAACGAATTGAGTTTGTTTCCTCCTGAATTTCCCCTGACATCATGTTAGAATAAATATCCACTATCTTTGTCATCGGTGAATTTGCTAAATCACTAGAAATTCCCTATCAAGGTCTTGATATATATTATACACAACAACGGCCTAAGACTGATCCCTGTGGAACACCACTTTTTAAAGATCCCCACTGGATTTAACCCCATTTATGCACACTCTCGCTTCCAGGGAGCCATGATAGATCCATGACAGCATTTTACCCCAATCCATGAGCTACTTTTTTAACAGTCTCTGGGGGGTACTCTATAAAAAAGCCTTATAAAATCTAAATAAACAATGTCGAATTCTTTATCTGATCAACGCCTCAAAGCTTTACTAAAGAAGGTTAATAAATTAATAGGGGAACGGCCCTCGTGAATCCATGGGTATCATTAATAAAATTTAGGGATTAAAGGCTTCTAAAAATTCAGCTATAATTGACTCTAGTAATTTGCCTAAAATTGGGGTCAGGTTATTGGCGGAATTTGGATAGTGACTTGTCCCCTGTTTTAAAAAATAGAAATTCCCCTCAAACCCAAACCCCCTCTCACCTGAATTTATCCAACCTAAATTTGAAACTACCCAAGGTCCTTGCTTCAATAACCCTACTAGGCAGACTTTTCCCCTCATCAATTTCCCCTTTTTCCAAACCAATACTTTCCTATACCCTTTTCAAATCTAAACTTATCTAATTTGAACCCTTTTTTGCGGGTTCACTCTTGGTGAGATATTCTCAAGACCTTATTTATACCCCTTTTTTTAATCCCCTTTTCCCACTTTTTTGTCGATCATGTCTCCCTCATTTTCGTCTTACAAGTGAATGTAATTTTAGGGTCTTAAACTTTCTTCATAGGAAGATTTCTAATGCTATGTATTAATTTAGTCATTCTACGCTGAATTTTTTCTAATGAATTAATATCCATTATGTAATATGGAGACCAGAATTGAGCTGCAATCTAGGTGAAGCCTTACTAACGATGTATAAAGTTTTAATATATCCTCGACTTCGTTGCTTCCCTTTTGATATAAACCGTCTATGCTTTTCGTATGCTTAGGCATTGCGTTGGGTTTTAAAGGGTCGCTTTCCATAACCCCCAAGTCCTTTTTTAATGTTGGCAAGTTCTCGTTTTTTAACGTGCTTGTGTTAGGAATCCCGAGCTTCAGAACCGCATTTATCTACATTGAACTGCATCTGCCACTTTTTTGACCAAATTGAGTTTGTCGAATCTACGTTAGAATCAAATCCACTATCTTGTGTCATCGGCGAATTTGCTATATCACTAGTAATTCCCTCATCAAGGTATTGATATATATTATAAAAACAACCCCAAAATGATCCCCTTTTAACCCACTTGTTACAGATCCCCACCGGGTTTAACCCTTTTTACACTCTTTCTTCCCATTGGTGAGCCATGACTCGATCCATGACAGCACTTTTCCCCCCAAAGCCATGAGCTGCCACTTTCTTTAACAGTTTCTGGGGTACTCTATCAAAACCTTATAAAATCTAAAAAAACAATTCAATTCTTTATCGTGATCAACAGCCTCAAAACTTTACTAAAGAAAGGGTTAAAAAATTAGATAGGCAGGAACGGCCCCCCTAATCCCCTTTTGGGATCACTAATCAAATTATAGTTAACTAAATGGCTTTAATAAATTGCTAATTGACTCTAGTAATTTGCCTTTAATTGAGGTCAGGCTTTTTGGGCGGTAATTTGACGGGAGTGACTTGTCCCCCGCTTTAAAAAGGGAAATTTCATTAGCCATCTTCCCATATCAGACACTCCCCCCGTTTTAAAAGATAAATTAAAAAAGTTGATATTGGTTCACGAGTTCCATTTCTTCCTTTAAAAATCCTTGCAAAAAACTCATCAGGGCCCCGATTTATTTTGTTTCAGCGGCTACTTGTTTCATTACCATTTTGTAGTGATTGGGAAAATTTTTTAATTTATCTTCTTCAGGGTTATTATAAAAAATTTA
Source organism: Cherax destructor (assembly GCA_009830355.1). Taxonomy (NCBI): domain Eukaryota; kingdom Metazoa; phylum Arthropoda; class Malacostraca; order Decapoda; family Parastacidae; genus Cherax; species Cherax destructor. Next base: position 2,904 of record WNWK01058013.1, on the reverse strand, counting down.
AATTTTTGGGATATTTTGGTTTCCGGGGGAAAAACCCAGATAAAATAATTTTAAAAAAAGAGCACATATCATTCTCCCTTTTCAGTAAGATGCCCAGAGTTATTTTTAAGGACCTATCTTATCCTAACTTTTTTTCTATAAACCTGGAAAACTTTTGGGTTAGTTTTTTAATCCCCAGCAACTTTAATTTCATAGTCCCCCTTAGCTTTTTTTATCCCTTTTTTAAAGTCCCCCTTTAAAGTCATATACTGATTTTTGAAGACCTCCCTCTATTTATGGAATAAATTCCTTTTTTCTGCCCCAAAAGATATTTGAGCCTATTATTCATTTTTTGGGTCATTTTCTAGATCTAATTCTTTTTTACAGGATAAATGTTCTTTGGGCAGCCTGTATTGTTGAAAGTGTCATATTATAGCCCCTTTTGTACCCCAGTCCCAGTTTATGGTTCTCTAAGCCCATTATAATCTGCTCAAAGTCTGGGACTGTTACTGAATTATCCCACTATCATACATCCATTCAACTAAAGGTAATTGACTTGTGGGTTTTTGCAGAATTCCTCTGAATTTTTAAATTTTCAAAAAGGGGTTTCCTTTTTCCAGAACCAAGTCAAGAGGTTATTTCCCTTGAGGTTCTGTCACAAACTTTTCATAAAAAAATCCTGAACTACTTCTAAAAAATCTTGATTCTAAATTTCCCCTCAAGAAATTCCAATCAACGACTAAAGTTAAAGTCCTCTAGAATTACTACGTTATGTGCCACCTTAACAATTTCCTCCCAGAGTAGTCCCTTTTTCCCATCAAGTTTTGGGGGACGATATATCACCCCAAAATATATTTTTTTTTTCCCCCTGAAAATTCTATTCAGACAGACTTGTAGTATTATTTCAGACTTTATGCCCGTTTTTTTCAACAATTTAAATGATCATGGGCGGAGTGCCACCCCCCCCCCTTCCCGATACTTCTGTCTACTTGGGGAAAAATTTAAAACCCCGGGGTTTACATTCGGCAGGCATTCCCCATTTTTTTTTTAAACCATGTCTCAGTTATTGCAAAAAAAATCAAAATTTCCTGCACTGGGACCTAATTTAACTCGTCCATCTTATTTCTAGCACTCGACTATTAGTGTAAAATACATATAAAGACCCCCCCTTTCTTTACCCTTCCTGCTCATTTCTGTTTTTCCACTATACCTATTACAGTCCTTGTCACCTAGTGCCCTGAGTTTCCCAAAATCCACCTTATTCTGCCTATTACTAGTTCTAGAATTCATAATATTACCCCGGGGCTTCACTGTTTTTCCCTCAAAACCCTTTCCACTAACTGTTTCTAGTTTTAAAACCCTAAACCCTCCCCGCAGCGCCAGTGCCACCACCCCAGACCAGATAAGTAACCCCATCCCTGGCATACAAATTTTTTTTCCCATAGAATAGGTCCCGGTTTCCCAAAGAATGTTACCATTTTCCCTTTTTTAGTATTTGTCCCGCCAGCAATTGAAAAATTTCCCTGGACAACCATTCATTTCCCAACCCCCTCCTGGAAATAAAATATGACAGGGTTCCCACCCTTCTTCCTAATTTTGTCTATTTGACCTATACCTGCTAGTCGGGGCCTCACTCCTACGCTCCAACATCGTTTTCCAGCACTGAGACAGATAATAGATTGCTCCCATTCCTCTCATGATGTCGTCCAGCGGCTAACAATATCCTCCATCCCAACCCCAGGGAAAACAAACCCTCTGTCTCCTCAAACTTTTAACAGAAGGCTCTATCCATTAAAACCCCACCATCCATAGTCTCTCCTGCTAATATACCTAGCAACGTAGATGTAACATTGCTATAGGTTTCTCTATTCCAACCCCCAACAGAAAATTTGTCAACCTATTTTTATACCCCAAATAATTGCTTTCATCAATTAAGTTTATTTTTTTACCTTTTTGTATTACTACTATACTACAACATGTCTGTACTACTACCACCACCACTATAACCCTCCCTTACATATATATACTTTCTGTTCATGTATTGTTTGAACTTTTACAAAATTGGGGAGCGAAAGTTGCCAATAAAAAGTCACATTAGTTGATTTTTGTCCTTTCAACGTATAATGTGATCTTTTTTTGACAACGTTTTGCCCCGCAGTGGGTTTTTTCTGTCGTTATATTTTATACCTTGTGTAGTGTATTTGAATCTTTTCCCATTTACATAGCCGGTCCCTTTGCGGTGAACGACGCTTGTGCGGATGCCCAAAGGGAGGCATCCCTCACTACGCCATAGACCAACGGGCAGATTGGGTTTTTTCCCCCATGAATATATCTACTCCACCATCCATCTGTGAGTTATTAAAACCATTTTATCTCTCAGAATAACGAAAGTTAGGAGGGCCCCCAATTTCTATCGATTGGGTTTTAGAGAGAAGACCAACAAACCAGCAGACAGCCTATGTGCCTCCCGAGACCACGCTACCAATCAAAATCCAACAGGGGGTCCAATATCTACTATATCTCCTGGTCAGCTATGCCCCATCTGTTAATTTGTTAAAACCACGAGGGGTGCCCGGGTTTTCAAATTCTGAACAGGGGAGTTTGGGGGGAGGCAAAATACCCAAGCCACCCACCAGTTACATCAGCCTAGGCTTAAGCCGTTTTTCCTTGCTGTGCTAATTGTTACAAGATTCCAAGCCGTCAACCTGTGTGAAAAAGGGCTAAAATAAAAAGCCACCCCCCTTTTGAGAAGTAAGCCACGGGTTCACGCATTTATACCGTCCTTGTACCAGTGTATCGCTGTTCTGGGATATACCTCCCCTTGGGATCCTGGTTTTGCCATGGGGTTAAATTCACGGGTTTTATAAAAAAGCCCACAGGCGTGCCTGACACTCAGTCAGCAGGGGAACCTCACCCCCGCTAAGA
>WNWK01058012.1:0-10571 GCA_009830355.1 Cherax destructor | reverse complement strand
AAACTTTTGACACAAGTTCCACAGGGAAGTAAATTTTTTTAAAAGGAGCCAAAACATACCGGGGAGGGCCCTGGTTTAAAACCCCAAAACACACCCAAAAAAAACCATGCCCATTCAAGTTGAGAAGGTAAAATTTTTAATATTTTTTAAGATATTTTGTTTTCCACCTAGGAAAACCCCGGGGGGAAATTTTTTAAAAAGAAGAAAAAAATTTTTGGGGATTTTAAAACAACGTTAAAAATTAATGATAAAATTTTTAGCACCTTAATGGGAGAAAAAACCCCAAAATAGAAAAAACCTTGGAAAATAGGTTAGCTAACGAAATTGGAAAGCCCAAAATTTGAATCTACAGTGTTGGACCCACAACCCCTTGACCTGCGTTCTTACCAGAGGGGAACAAAAACCAGAAAGGTGTGCTAAAAAAAAGGGCATCCCCCGGACTCAACATCTGTCCTGGGGCCCCGGGGAGAGCCCCTGAAGTACTCGGATATCTCTCCCCCCCCCAGACCCATTACAAAAAGATTGGGACTTTTTTTCCCCGTATCTCCCCGTTTTCGGGGAAAAAACAGTGGGTTATCTGTGGGTCTGAAGGGACGGACTTTTTTGTAGGGAAGGTACCAGCGTCTTTTGTTCAACCCCAAATTTTGGTGTTATTTACTGCATAATTGCTTAAGGAATATCCTTAAAAACCCGGGGGAACCCTGAGGGGGGCAGGCCCCCAATTCCCCTTTTTTTTCCAGATTAAGGTTTCCACTGAAATGGTGTTGGGGGGGGTTAGGGGAAAGGGGGTCCAGGAAAAAAAAACCACTACATCAAGAAATTTTAAACCCCCTTTCAGAATGTGTGGCAGTGTAATTTTTCCCCCCGGGGTTAGCTAAATTTTTGTCCCATAGCCACTTGTGAGTCAAAAGGGAAGTGCCCCCAGAGTGTGTTAACAGTGTTTGCCCAGGTGAGCTTACAAGAAGGTAGTCCCAAAACAAGTTTTCAACAGCCTGTACCACCACCCAGCTAACCCTTCCCTCCCTACTTTCCCCCTTAATTTCCCCACCCAGGGGCGCCCTTTTTACATTCATTATTTCCTATGCTTCCAAAATTCCCTTAAACTCATTTCTTTATTATTCTCCAAGAAAGCCCCCTCCCATCTCCCCCAACACCTTCTTTTTCCTATTTCTTGTTGCAATCATACTTCCCAAAAATGCCCTAATACACTCCTTACCCCCTTTGGGTTTTTAACCTCCATGACACGCACATATAGTCGACCATTAATGCATTAATCCCCCTTTCCCCCTGTTGACTCATACCATTTATATCCAAACTTACCCCTAATACTGTTACCCCAAAAAAATTTTTCTTAATAATTCCCATTGTTGTGATAAAAAGCGGCCTTATTCCTAGGTTTATTGAACAAGAATCCATGTAAAAATGCCCAAAAGAAGAAAATACATCTAATGGAAAATTTAATTTTGTACCAAACTTGACACAAAAATCACCCCACAAAGCAAAAGGCCAGCAGAAGATGAACATCCCCAATGAAAAAGCATGGTGCCACAGACATTGAGGACAACACAATAAGTGTCAGGGGCCCAAGATTGTTCAACTGCCTCCCAGCATACATCAGGGGATTACCAACAAACCCTGGCTGTCTTCAAGCAGGTACTGGACAGGCACCTAAAGTCAGTACCTGACCAGCCAGGCTGTGGTTCGTATGTTGGACTGCGTGGGCCAGCAGTAACAGCCTGGTTGATCAGGCTCTGGTCCAACAGGAGGCCTGGTCACAGACCCCCAGGGGCGTTGACTCCTGAAATTCTCCAGCTAGACTCAGGTAATGACTCCTGCTGGGACAGGTGATGTAAGGGCATATGCCCCTCAGAAATGCTAAAGCTACTGGCGACATATTTAAGCTTACCATGTAACTGCATCACGAATGTATCTGTTTAAGAGAGAGACCACACGCCATGTGCTGGGCCATCGCTGTACCTATGTTTGTTGTTATTGAAAGGGCCCCTGAGGTGGTGCAGTATTGTGTCCTGCTGCGGCTCCCACAAGAGCGGTATCACTACAATCTCCCCTTCTAAAATATCAGATACAGTAATCCTCCAAACGGTTTGGTGGGTGACGATCGTCCAGACCTTCGTAGCCCTTGAGCCTCTTCACCGGGTTCGGTATTTTCTAGCGGGTTTGACTATCTCCTGGAGCGGCGTCTTCTATTTAATAGGGGTAACCCCCAAGGGCTTCCCTGGAGAAACCGAGCATCTTTCCAAACATCTATTTGTGTATCTTGAGATTCCACACTAACATTGGTTTCAACTGGGGCTAAGTGTCTTGTAGATACAGTAGTCTCTTCACCATTTTGGTAGCGAATATGCATAATGCGGATTAGCTTGTAGGAGCTCTACCTCTTCCACTAAAGGATCCGTCTTGTTCATCCTACGGTGACTCTTCAGGAGAATGGGTTCCAGGGTGACATAACCAGGTGGGCATGGAGGCTCCGTGAGGGAACGACGTGAATAGTTGAAGAGTCTCTCATGAAGGGTAGCATTAGTAGTGTGCACAGCAATAATCTAATAGAGTGAAGGGCATCAGGTAAGACAGTCTGCCAGTGTTGAACCGGTAGATTGCAGATTTCAATGTCATTGTAAATGACTTCCATATAGTACCATTGAACCGCTCCACTTTACCATTGCCTTGAGGGTTGTAGCTTGTTGTTCTGCTGCAAGCAACCCTTTGTTAGCCAAAAACTCCTGAAGTTCATTACTCATGAACGAGGATCCCTGTCTGAATGGATATAGGCCGGCATCCGAAAATAGCGAATACCTGGGAAAGACAACTGATGACAGTTGAAGCAGTCTTGCACAGGGGAACACAAAAGGAAACCTAGAATATTCATCTAATATGTTAAGGAAATGCCTATTCTGGTTTACGCTTGGTAGAGGTCCTTTGAAATCTATATTCAGTCCTCGAAAGGCTGGGTGGCTTTATGAGATGAGTTTTCTCTGGCTGGTGAAAGTTTGGCTTTGCACTCTGCACATACTCTGCATGATCTGATCACTTGTCGCACATCTTCCACTGAATAGGGCATATTCTTAGATTTAAAAAATGATACAGGCGTGTAACTCCTGGGTGACACAAGGCCTTGTGGAGCTCTGAGAGTGATGGCAAATCATGACATGCTGCTCAACAGTGGGACCTAGAGAATGCATCAGGTGAAATGTTTTCCACCCGTTCGATACAGAATATCAAAGTTATAACACGATAGTTCCATCCTCCAGACGTAATATCTTGTCATTCTTGATCTTACTTTTGTGCTTCTTGTCAAACATATACATCACGGACCGTTGGTCAGTCCTTACATGAAATGTCTGCCTGTTAAATAATGCCTCCAGTGGCGAACTGCTTCTATGATGGCCTGGGCTTCCTTTTTCTACAGCAGCATAGCACTTCTCTTATCCTTGAAAAATTCTTGAAAAGAAAGCTACAGGACGTCCTGCCTGAGATAGGACTGCAGCAATGGCAACTTCAGATGCATCCGTTTCCACCTCGAATGGTAGGGACTCATCAATGGCCTGAACTACTGAGTTTTCAATGTCCTGTTTGAGTATAGAAAGCAGTTTCTGCTTCCCTTTGTCACAGGAAATATCGTGGTAGCACTCAGTGAGCGAACTTTACTTGAATAGTTGTAGATCCACTGTGAGTAATAAGCAAAGAGACCAAGAGTTCTTTGGAGTGACTTTTTGTCTTGAGGCATTGGAAGTTCCGTAGAGGTCGAAGTCTTTCAGGGTCTGGGGATATTGCACCTCCTTCCACCACATAACCAAGGATGTTAAGCCTTTTAGTGGAAAAAGTGCACTTTTCTTCATTGTAACTGATATTTTTCTTATTGGCAGCTTCCAAAAAATTATCCAGGTTTGCATCATGCTCCTCCTGGGTCTTGCCACAAATGGTAACGTTATCTAAATATGCATAAGTTCCCATAAGTTGCTCTTCCTGAATGAGTGAATCCATAATTCGTTGAAACAGGCTACCCCATTGGTAACCCCAAAGGGACTCTGGTAAACTGATAGAGGCCGTCACTAGCCTGAAACGCTGTGTATGGTTTATCTTCATTCATTATAGGGACTTGATGATAGGCACTTCGTAGATCAATTGTGCTAAACACATAGTACTGAACAATTTTGTTCACTGTATCATCAATTCGAGGTAGAGGGTACCCATCAAGAAGTGTAAATTTGTTGAATGTCTCAGAATAGTCGATAGCCAGCCTCCGTTTCCTATAATCATCCTTGACAACAACGACCTGTGCACGCCAAGGAGAATTACTTGGTTCTATAATACCCTCCTTCAGCAGCCTCTGAGTTTCTTTTCTCAATGAACATCCTATCTTCATAAGAATAGGGGTGACTTAGCTGATATGGATGACAATCCGCAGTAAGATTCGCAAACAGCTTTGGTGGGTCTACCCTTAAAGTGCTAAGACCACAGACAACGAGAGGAGGCAGTTCACTCCATATGTTAAGGTAACACTACCATGACGCTTCTGAAAGTCCTGACCAAGGATCACATCAGAGCACAGTTGTGGCAGAACAGCTAAATGTACATCTTGATAATCCCTGCCATTAACTCTAAGGTTTACCTTACAAAACCCTAACGTCTGAACAGAGAGAATGTTGATGCCATGGAAACGGTACCTGATGAGTGATGTACCGTCAAGGAGTGGCGTTTAACTACGTCAAGGTTGATGAAACTCTCTGAGCTGCCACTGTCAATCAGACCATCTACTTCTGTTCCTATGAAGAACACTTTCACAACTGCCTTTGACAGTGAATTTGGAGCAGCCGCAGAAGTCACTGTTGCTAGAGTCGCCTGGTCGGAATGCGTAGAAGCACTAGCTCTTGTTGATGCATTAGCACGACATACTTTAGCAAAGTGACCTTTCTTATGCCATTGAGGGCACATTGCTTCACGAGCCGGACACTTTGGACGTGGATGTCTTGAAAAACCACAAAGAAACACTTTGTGCCTGCAGCTGCTGTCACTGAAGCAGGTTCCACGGTAACTTCATTAAAGAGTCTTGGTCGGGAGTTGCAGCACTTACCACTCGAGAAGGCTGGGTAGTACTGTACACTTCAGAATTCTTCTGGGCTGAATCTAATGCTCTTGCCTGGTCAAGGGTAGTGGCTAAGTCCAGAGTTTTATTCTCCAATAAACGCTGCCTTATTATTGGTGATTGCAGGCAACTGATAAAAGCATCCCTGATGGACTCTTCACACTACTGAGAAGCTGTCACCGCTCGGAAGTTACAGTCCTTACCTAATATTTTCAAGGGTTGAAAGTATTCCTCTAAGGATTCACCAATCTGCTGGCGGCGAGTTGCAAGACGATATCGTGCAAAGATTTCATTTGTGGGCTTAATATCCCTGAGACTTAAGGGGATTGATAGCATCTTCATAGGTATTTCACTCAGAAATAACCTCATAGATTTTAGGTGACACAAAGTTGATGAGCAGGCTTAGTTTATCTAGATCTTCCTGAGGAAAGGCTCTCAAGAAGTTTTCGAAAGTCTTAAACCAGTGCTTCCATTCCTGAGCAGCTGTTGATACACTGGGGTCAGAGTCTAGCCATTCAGGTTTCAGTAAACGCTCCATGTTGCGGTGTAGTCTAGCTCAGAATCGCCACCAGGTAGCCCAGGATATCTGTGTTCAATAAATTGTTGTGATAAAAACACAAGCCTTATTCCTAGGCTTAATTGAACATAGAATCCATGGTACATGTCTGCAACAGAAGAAAATACATCTAATGACTGCTGCTGCGGACAGGTGATGTAAGGTGCATATGTCCTCAGAAAAGCTATAGCTACTGGCGACATATTTAAGCTTACCATGTAATCTGCATCACGAATGTATCTGTGTAAGAGAGACCACACGCCATGTGCTGGGCCATCCTGTACTATGTTGTTATTGAAAGGGGCCCCTGAGGTGGTGCCGTATTGTGTCCTGCTGGGTCCCCACAAGAGTGGTATCACTACACCCATCCATTCCCGTACTCGCCCTATATCCTCACAAAAATATATTGCATGATACCTGTCTCCTGCATCCACACCTGTCACAACTCCCGTCCTTAACTATGCCCATCCTAAATAAGCTGCTTTTGATGCCATCGCTCCATGTAAGAATCTATACATAAGTTCCCAGTCTCTGGATCTCAATAACAAACCCTTGAATCCCTTCCATATATTGCCCCAATCATACATAGGGTATTCCCCTACACCTTCTTCTACACTTTTACCCCATCCGAGTTTCTCCATATCACTTGCAGCTAACTTATGAGCATTTTTTATCACCAATATATTTCTTAAGAGATCCCAACACTGCCCCAAACTCTTGCCTCCCCACCACCTACCTAATTCTTCCGACACTTTACCTCCCCGACCTGCCTCTACCCCACCCCACCTTATAACACATCTTTTAACGTACATACATATTACTCTACGCTCTATCGCTATTAGCCCCAAACCCCCCATCTCCACCATATTTCTAACAATCTCTTTCCTAATCCATGGTTTTCCAAATGCCCAGATATATTGAAACACTTTAATCTCCAGCTTGTGTATGTCTTCTTGCACTGCTACATGCCAAATCTTACTATATATCAACGTATTTACTGCTATCGCCCTCTGCTGTAATGTAAGATCCCCTGGCCTCCATCCCTTCATTCTATTCATTGCAATTTTCACTATCCTACCTGAATTTACATCACGCGCTTCCACTTCATTACTCATATATATTATTCCACATATCTTAATGTTTTCCACACTATCCACCCATGCCTCTCGTCCAACCTCAATCTACCTACCTCCAATAATCGTGATTTGGCCCCATTTACCCTCATTCCGTTGCTCTACAAAAAAACTCTATTATACGTCCTACATTGACCAGTCCCTCTACGTTGCCTACAGCACTGTTTTATCGTCCACTATCCCACATCCCTGCTCCCCACTCTTTCCTCCACCCCTCCCTCCCTCCACCCACACCCTCCTTTACTAGTCTGTAGAATGGATCTTGCAAACATGCAAATAGACATTGCGACAGAGGGCATCCTGCCTTAATCCCTTTTCCATTTTTACCATTCTCTCACACGGCCATTCATTTGCACTCTTATACATGCCCCTTATACACTGTTTCAACCCATCCTACCACTTCCTCCCCAAATCCCTGATGTCGCATAATTTCATACAGCACCTCCCCTCCACACTGTCATATGCTCGTCTCCAATCTAATGCTAATACCCCCTCTATGATATTCTTTATATACTTTTTAATTCTTTGTGCCCACTTATCATGCTTCTCCCTGGTATCCCACACTGCCCTTCCTCAATCACTCCTAGCACTTTTTCAACCTATTTCCCAATACTTTCATGAAAATCTTATAATCCGCATTCATCATTGCTAAAGGTCTGTAATTGCTCATTGTTACTCCTGTTCCCCTTTCTTAACCAACACCATGCATTGATCAGTTCCTAAGCATCCCTCCTCCTTCCTTGTGTTAAAGAGCCATACCAAACATTCCCTTAATACATTCTAATATATCCTATAGAATTCATTAACTATGCCATCTATCCCTGGAGCCTTTCCCTTACTTAACCCATCCACCGCCTCCCATATCTCTTCCTCACCAATTGGACCTTCCATACTTACTCGTTCCTCTCTCCCACCTTTGCAGTTATTCCCTCCATAATCGTTCTTCTCTCTGTTATGCCTACCCCATCACTTCTCCAATACCTCTCGAACCATTTGTCCACGTAAACACCCATCGCCTCAGTCGTCCTTAATCTTCACCCCTGCACATAACTCTCAAACGACTCCTCCACTTCTATGCTGTTACTGTCATACCGTCCCTCCTTTTCCTACATTTGTTCAAAACATACTTCGAAGGCCTGTCGCCCCATAAGACATCATCCAGCCCCCCTCAAACGACAAACATCAAATCTTTCATTCTGTATCTCTTTCAGTCTTTCTTTCAATCCCCTTATCTCCTGCACTGCATTAGGTCCGTTCCTCTCATAGCATCTGGCCAAGAGCCCCTCTATGTACTTTTGTAACCCAAATGACCAACCCGCCTCCTCTCTCCCCAGACTTGTAAAATAACCTTTTATACCCACTTTTGCCATTTTTACCCACCACTCTATGATACTCTCTCCCGACTTGATCTGCTTCTTACCTTGCTCCCACAACCCCTTCCACCATTGTACAAAACTTGCCTGTTTGTCCTCCCCACCCAACAATTTCACATTTAATTTCCAGTAACCCCTATACCATCTAACCGCTCCTTCCCAACTAACGTCTACTAGAACACCCCTATGATCTGAAAACCCTACATCTATCGTTTGCACACCTTCAGCCACTACCTGATCTATCCAATCTGGCTTCATAACCCTTACGAAGGTATGTGTGCTCCACTCTCTCCCCTCCTCCTACCACGTCCTTCAATCTCACACTATTTAATACATCTCTTAAGGCCCTAACACACAACCCGCTCCCTGGGTTCCACATCTCTATTTCTGATAACGCAGTTCTAATCCCCTCCCACTATCGCTACACCTAGCAACCCTCCTAAGACATATACCAAATATTAATTCACAAATTCGTCCTTGACCTTCCTGGAAAACTCCGCCGGCATATAAATCCTACAAAGTTACTCTGACACCACCCCATTCCCCATCCACTTTTACTATATGACCCCCCACACACTCCTCATGCAATCAAATGAAAAGGGCTTGACACCTTTATCACTACCACAACTCCACCCTTTAATCTCCCTGAAGATCCAGCAAATACATTATATCCTTCCAAATGTAAGTCTCTTCCTATCCTATAATTATGTTCCTGCAAAAAACCCACTTGCACACCATAACGTCTCAGTGTCACCTCTACCCACTTCCTTTTAACCTCTGCCCTCATACCATTTACATTAATAGTTATACACTGGAAAACAACAATGAAGGTTTACATTTCGACCTTGGTGTATGCGTCAATTCAGTTTTCCCTGTGCCACCTGCTCTGTTTGTACATTTCCCACCCTTGGCACCTTCCTTAAATTTCAACCCTCCCTTTCCCCTCTTTGACACATCCACCAAGGGCTTTTTACATGATCTCTGCGCAGGTGTTAATACATCCTCTCCATCAGATGATGCTACGGATCTCTTTCGGGATTCCCCCGACACTTCCATACCTTGGCTACTTTCTTGCTCATGCACTTCCAAACACACCGTCTCACATACTAAACCTTGTTCCCTCATTCCATCCTCTTCCATTTCAATTACTAGTTCATTGTCTTCCCCCAAGACTTCTCCTGTAGCCGTACTTAACTCTGGCAAGGTCTCGGCTATGAGGCTCTCAATACCCTTCCAAAGACATATTAGGTCTGGCTTTCCTGTACCTTCCTCCTCTTCTGCTGTTTCTCTTTGCTCCTCTGTAGCTATCGTCGGGAGTGTTTACATGTACCTGCGCTGCCCTCCACTCTCACTCCATGACCGGGTAGTTGGCTCCTGCCCATCGTAGTCGTTTCCTGTCCTCTCTTACTTGGTCGATGCATCCCTTCCTCAAATCGTTGCTGCTCTCTCTTTGGACAATTTGCTGCTACATGTTCAAATGCCCCACATGTACGGCATGTCCGCCATTGACCCACGTACGTTATGTACACCTGTGTCCTGAACTCAGGCATTACTATGTATGATGGTATGGGCCGCCTGATGGACATCTTCAAAGAATAAGACCCCTCCATGAGTCCATCAAAGGGTCCCTCATGCCACTTTACCACATTTGCAGCATGTACAATCCCATATTCTTTGAAGACTGCCATTAGATCCACTGGATCTGCCTCGAATGGTACGTTTCTCACCCTACCCATGTATAGGACCGGAGACATCTCTCAACTGCACCTCCATACTTGAGTTAACTGCATATACTTGGTCTTGATACTTGTCTACCAACCTTTCATACTGCTGTGTTGACGACAGTTTCCGAATACCCTGGTTAGACCATTTAAGGCTACACCATAAAGGTCACCTTTGTCGATCTTGTATGTATCCTTCAACACCATAGGTAGGACTGTAGCTGATGTGGACGGGTGTAACACGCCCTTTACAATTTCAGTACAGACAGTGTTGACGCGACGTCTGCCAGCTGCCGCCATGTTGAAGAAAATAAAGTTTCGTCTCGGCACCACAAGGAGGCAGAGCACCAACGACCGCCCAGTATGGTTGCTGGAGGGAAATGCCTCAGACTTTACTCTGTTGACTACTACTCTTTGTGTTCTACTTGTTAGGAATATAGATCCATCCACCAACTTTTCCTGTTATTCCTTTATCATGCATTTTGTGTGCTATTACACCATGGGCATACTTGTCAAAGGCTTTGCAAAGTCTGTGTATATAACATCTGCATTCTGTTTGTCTTCTAGAGCATCTAGAACCTGGTCGTGTGGTCCAGTAGTTGGGACAGACAGGAGCGACCTGCTCTAAACCCGTGCTGCCCTGGGTTGTGTAATTGATGGGTATCTAGATGAGTGGCGATCTTG
>WNWK01058011.1:0-10571 GCA_009830355.1 Cherax destructor | reverse complement strand
GGGAGTTAACTAGGAACCCTCCTAGCCTCTCCCCACCTTCTGTCCGCCAGGTGGGAGTTAACAAGGAACTCTCCTAGCCCCTCCCTACCATGCATCCACCAGGTGGGAGTTAACAAGGAACCCTCCTAGCCCCTCCCTACCATGCATCCACCAGGTGGGAGTTAACAAGGAACCCTCCTAGCCCTCCCTACCATGCATCCACCAGGAAGGAGTTAACAAGGAACCCTCCTAGCCCTCCCTACCATGCATCCACCAGGTGGGAGTTAACAAGGAACCCTCCTAGCCCCTCCCTACCATGCATCCACCAGGTGGGAGTTAACAAGGAACCCTCCTAGCCCCTCCCTACCATGCATCCACCAGGTGGGAGTTAACAAGGAACACTCCTAGCCCCTCCCTACCATGCATCCACCAGGTGGGAGTTAACAAGGAACACTCCTAGCCCCTCCCTACCATGCATCCACCAGGTGGGAGTTAACAAGGAACCCTCCTAGCCCCTCCCCAACTTCTCTCCACCCAGTGGGAGTTAACAATATACCCTCGTAGCCCCTCCCCACCTTTTCTCTACCAGGTGGGAGTTAACAAGGAACCCATCTAGCCCCTACCCACCTTTTCTCCACCACGTGGAAATTTACAAGGAACCCTCCTAACAACTCCTTACCTCTCTGCCATGTGGGAGTTAACATGGAACCCTCCTTGCACCTCTCCACCTTCTCTCCACCAGGTGGGAGTTAACAAGGATCCCTTCTAGCCCCTCCCCTTCTTCTCTCCACCAGGTGGGAGTTAACACGAAACCTTCCTATCCCCTCCCACCTTGTCTCCACCAGGTGAGAGTTAACAAGGAACCCTTCTAGCCTCTCCCCACCTTTTCTCCACCAGGTGGGAGCTAACAAGGAACCCTCCTAGCCCTTCCCCACCTTCTTTCCACCAGGTGGGAGTTAACAATGAACCATCCTAGCTCCTTTTCACCTTCTCTCCACCAAGTGGGAGCTAACAAGGAACCCTCCTAGCCCCTCCACCCCTCTCTCCTGAAGGTGGGAGTTTACAAGGGACCCTCCTAGCCCCTCAGACCTTCTCTACCACTAAGAGAGCTGATCACCACAGTAAAAACTAATCACCACCCACCTGCATTACCTTACCACCACCGCAAGAATTAATCACCACCCACCTGCATTACGTTACCACCACCGCAAAAACTCATCACCACCCACCTACATTAACTTACCACCATGAGAGCTAATTACCACCCACCTGCATTACCTAAGCACCACCACGAGAACTAATCACAACCCTCCTGCATTACATTAGCACCACCCCGAGAGCTAATCACCATCCACCTGCATTACCTTAGCACTACCCACCTTCGATAACTTCTTACAAACACCCTGACGACTACAGTCTGGGTGGTCACACAAGGTCTTCAAAGACAGTAGTACTGGCTTCACTGTTGGCTCCTGGAACAAGTCGACAAAACTCCTCACAATATTAATTATCCGCATCACTACCACCTGTGGATATGTTATAACGTTATTTATATATTAAACATATGACAATAACTTTTTATTAGTAATATTATTACGACAGTAATAATATTACTAATATGTCAATAACATTTTCAGAAATCTCTTGTGCTTATATTACTGTACTGATAATAATTTGGTGAAAATATAATGAAAAAGAGAGAGTATTATAGTGGCTGTAATAACAGAGCTAAATATAATGTTTATAATCCAGGAATGACAGTATAACATCTGAGTGATTGTACAGCAACACCTGAGTGGCAGTACCACAATACCTGAGTGACAGTACCACAATACCTGAGTGACAGTACCCCAATACCTGAGTGACAGTACCACAACACCTGAGTGACAGTACCACAACACCTGAGTGACAGTACCACAATACCTGAGTGACAGTACCACAACACCTGAGTGATTGTACAGCAACACCTGAGTGATTGTACAGCAACACCTGAGTGATTGTACAGCAACACCTGAGTGACAGTACAACAATACCTGAGTGACAGTACCACAATACCTGAGTGACAGTACCACAATACCTGAGTGACAGTACCCCAATACCTGAGTGACAGTACCACAACACCTGAGTGACAGTACCACAACACCTGAGTGACAGTACCACACCTGAGTGACAGTACCCCAATACCTGAGTGACAGTACAACAACACCTGAGTGACAGTATCACAATACCTAAGTGACAGTACCACAATACCTGAGTGACAGTACCACAATACCTGAGTGACAGTACCACAACACCTGAGTGACAGTACCACAACACCTGAGTGACAGTACCACAACACCTGAGTGACAGTACCACAACACCTGAGTGACAGTACCACAACACCTGAGTAACAGTACCACAACACCTGAGTGACAGTACCACAACACCTGAGTGACAGTACCACAACACCTGAGTGACAGTACCACAACACCTGAGTGACAGTACCACAACACCTGAGTGACAGTACCACAACACCTGAGTGACAGTACCACAACACCTGAGTGACAGTACCACAACACCTGAGTGCCAGTATATTCAGTCTAACGTTTTAAGCACAGTCATCATGTGTTACGCCCTGTCATAGTTTAATGTTAAAACGAGGTTTTTCTCTTAATATTATATGACTCAGTATTAGTTATGTATGTGTTTAGGAAGGTGACTTAAAGAGTGAAGGTGTGAAGTACTGAGCGACTCGTTTGTCCCCCCCCCCTATACCGAGTAGAGGTCAAAGCTAGGAGTTCTACTCAGGTCAGTTCTCCCTCACCCCTGGTACGGTGAGCATATCACACCATTTCTGACTTGAAAATCCATTTGACTGAATGGTTTCTACCCCCTGAGAACCCTCCAAATCTCAGAAAATTTATCAACTGGGTCATATCTTTTTTTTCCTCTCCCTGTCGTCTTACATCGTAAGTTGTTTCTTTGGCCTCCCGAAGCCCATGAACAAAGACTGACCCCTCCCTTTCATCCTCGCATTACATGTCCCTCGCATCTCATGATCCAGTTTAAATATCTCTATTGATGCTTTCCTTACAATTTCCTGGATCTCTCAATGGACTGGTAACTCCTCTGCAGGTGACTTGCCTCCTTCCCTTTCTTCAGTCCCCCTCTGTTTGCTGTCCCTGTCACTTTCCCTCCTCGACTTTTCCTGGGCCCCCCGGTGGTCTGCTAGGGCCTCTACGTATGTCTTAACTAATTCGTTTCCTTCAGTCCCCCCGTTTGTTACTGTTGTTCCAGTTCCTGATGTCATGCTTGTCCTGCTCCTCGGTTCTTTAGTCTGTTTTAGTATTTTCAGTTCCTCCTCTAAATTCAGTATCCTCTCCTCTGCAGTTGTCTTGTAGCTCCCACGTTTTGCTCTCTACAGCCATCCTCTCCTCCATTATATTGCTAAGCTCTTCTAGCCTCCTTTCCCACTCTTGTTCCCTTTTCACGAGCTCTGCTGCCCATTCTTCCTTCCCAGACTCTTCCTCAGATCCCTGATTCTCCATCCTGCTCTGTGGGATCCAGTTTTGTGTGTGTGTGTGTGTGTGTGAGTAGGAGTAGGGAGTGATGGAGTAGAGGAAGTGGTGGATTAGAGGGAGTGGAGGATTAGAGGGAGTAGGTAAGGAGAAAGAGAGAGAAAGGGTGAGAGAGAGAAGGAGGAGAGAGAGGGAGGGAAGAGAGGGTGAGAGAATATGTGTGTGTGTTAGTTACCATTTTGTCCTAGGCACATGTCGATTAGACACTAGGCCTGTTGTATGTATGTATGTATGTGTGTGTGTGTGTGTAACGAAACACTTCGAAATGTTTCGGCCCCGCCGGGAATTGAACCCGGGCCCTCCGTGCGTGAAGCAAGAGCGCTAGCCACCATGCCATCGGGGCGTGTGTGTGTGTTTGTGTGTGTGGGTACTTGTGTTCGTAGATGCCTACATATTGGGTGATAGGAAGGGGGAAGAGCATGAGACTAGTGATTCCTTGAACAATGTTTTTTGACAACTCAGTGTTTGCAAGGTATATTCCCTGCCTCGTAGGAATAACTGTAAATGTGAAATAAAGTATACAACATTTTTTCTAAATTTAGAACTTCCGATAGTTTCAAGTTTTCTTTTTCACAGCTGCCTTGTTAGGAGTCGCTGAATTTGGATATATGTAAATGGGACAAACATAATTTAAATAAAAACTATATACTTATCTAACATCATAGGTTAGTCACTATGTTCTCTCGAGGGATGTAATGCTTAGCAAGAAACTTCAGCACGTCATGTGTGTCTGCCAGGCCCAGCACCATGTACTTCAGCACGTCATGTGTGTCTGCCAGGCCCAGTACCATGTACTTCAGCACGTCATGTGTGTCTGCCAGGCCCAGTACCATGTACTTCAGCACGTCATGTGTGTCTGCCAGGCCCAGTACCATGTACTTCAGCACGTCATGTGTGTCTGCCAGGCCCAGTACCATGTACTTCAGCACGTCATGTGTGTCTGCCAGACCCAGTACCATGTACTTCAGCACGTCATGTGTGTCTGCCAGACCCAGCACCATGTACTTCAGCACGTCATGTGTGTCTGCCAGGCCCAGTACCATGTACTTCAGCACGTCATGTGTGTCTGCCAGGCCCAGTACCATGTACTTCAGCACGTCATCTGTGTCTGCCAGGCCCAGTACCATGTACATCAGCACGTCATCTGTGTCTGCCAGGCCCAGTACCATGTACATCAGCACGTCATTGTGTCTGCCAGGCCCAGTACCATGTACTTCAGCACGTCATTGTGTCTGCCAGGCCCAGTACCATGTACTTCAGCACGTCATTTGTGTCTGCCAGGCCCAGTACCATGTACTTCAGCACGTCATCTGTGTCTGCCAGGCCCAGTACCATGTACTTCAGCACGTCATATGTGTCTGCCAGGCCCAGTACCATGTACTTCAGCACGTCATTGTGTCTGCCAGGCCCAGTACCATGTACTTCAGCACGTCATTGTGTCTGGCAGGCCCAGTACCATGTACTTCAGCACGTCATTGTGTCTGCAGGCCCAGTACCATGTACTTCAGCACGTCATTGTGTCTGCCAGGCCCAGTACCATGTACTTCAGCACGTCATTGTGTCTGCCAGGCCCAGTACCATGTACTTCAGCACGTCATCTGTGTCTGCAGGCCCAGTACCATGTACTTCAGCACGTCATTGTGTCTGCCAGGCCCAGTACCATGTACTTCAGCACGTCATTGTGTCTGCCAGGCAGCATGTACTTCAGCACGTCATTGTGTCTGCAGCCAGACCATGTACTCAGCAGTCATTGTGTCTGCCAGGCCCAGACCATGTATCAGCGTATGTGTCTGCCAGGCCAGTACATGTACTTCAGCACGTCATTGTCTGCCAGGCCCAGACCATGTACTTCAGCACGTCATGTGTCGCCAGCCCAGTACATGTACTTCAGCGTCATGTGTCGCAGCCCAGTACCATGCTTCAGCACGTCATTGTGTCTGCAGGCCCAGTACCATGTACTTCAGCACGTCATGTGTCTCGCCCAGACCATGTACTTCAGCAGTCATTGTGTCTGCAGGCCCAGTACCATGTACTTCAGCCGTCATTGTGTCTGCCAGCCCAGTACCAGTCATTTTCTGCCACAGACGTCATCTGTGTCTGCCAGGCCCAGCCATGTACTTCACCGTCATGTGTCTGCCAGGCCCAGTACATGTACTTCAGCACGTCATTGTGTCTGCAGGCCCAGACCATGTACTTCAGCCGTCATTGTGTCTGCCAGGCCCAGACATGTACTTCAGCCGTCATGTTGCAGCCCAGTACCATGTACTTCAGCCTCATGTGTCTGCAGGCCCAGACCATGTACTTCAGCACGTCATTGTGCTGCCAGGCCCAGACCATGTACTTCAGCAGTCATGTGTCTGCCAGGCCCAGACCATGTACTTCAGCACGTCATTGTGTCTGCAGGCCCAGACCATGTACTTCAGCGTCATGTGTCTGCCAGGCCCAGACCATGTACTTCAGCCGTCATTGTGTCTGCAGGCCCAGACCATGTACTTCAGCACGTCATTGTGTCTGCAGGCCAGTACCATGTACTTCAGCACGTCATGTGTCGCCAGGCCCAGTACCATGTCTTCAGCGTCATGTGTCTGCCAGGCCCAGACCATGTACTTCAGCACGTCATGTGTCTGCCAGCCCAGACCATGTACTTCAGCCGTCATGTGTCTGCCAGGCCCAGTACCATGTACTTCAGCCGTCATGGTCTGCCAGCCCAGTACCATGTACTTCAGCACGTCATGTGTCTGCCAGGCCCAGTACCATGTACTTCAGCGTCATGTGTCTGCCAGGCCCAGTACCATGTACTTCAGCACGTCATTGTTCTGGCAGGCCCAGTACCATGCTCAGCCGTCATGTGTCTGCCAGCCCAGACCATGACTTCAGCACGTCATGTGCTGCCAGGCCCAGACCATGTACTTCAGCAGTCATGTGTCTGCCAGCCAGTACCATGTACTTCAGCACGTCATGTGTCTGCAGGCCCAGACCATGTACTTCAGCACGTCATGTGTCTGCCAGGCCCAGCACCATGTACTTCAGCCGTCATGTGTCTGCCAGGCCCAGACCATGTACTTCAGCGTCATGTGTCTGCCAGGCCCAGACCATGTACTTCAGCCGTCATGTGTCTGCCAGGCCAGCATGTACTTCAGCCGTCATGTGTCTGCCAGGCCCAGTACCATGTACTTCAGCGTCATTGTGTCTGCCAGGCCCAGACCATGTACTTCAGCGTCATGTGTCTGCAGGCCCAGACCATGTACTTCAGACGTCATGTGTCTGCAGGCCCAGTACCATGTACTTCAGCCGTCATTGTGTCTGCCAGGCCCAGACCATGTACTTCAGCGTCATTGTGTCTGCCAGGCCCAGTACCATGTACTTCAGCCGTCATTGTGTCTGCCAGGCCCAGTACCATGTACTTCAGCCGTCATTGTGTCTGCCAGGCCCAGTACCATGTACTTCAGCCGTCATTGTGTCTGCCAGGCCCAGTACCATGTACTTCAGCCGTCATTGTGTCTGCCAGGCCCAGTACCATGTACTTCAGCACGTCATCTGTGTCTGCCAGGCCCAGTACCATGTACTTCAGCACGTCATCTGTGTCTGCCAGGCCCAGTACCATGTACTTCAGCACGTCATCTGTGTCTGCCAGGCCCAGTACCATGTACTTCAGCACGTCATCTGTGTCTGCCAGGCCCAGTACCATGTACTTCAGCACGTCATATGTGTCTGCCAGGCCCAGTACCATGTACTTCAGCACGTCATGTGTGTCTGCCAGGCCCAGTACCATGTACTTCAGCACGTCATATGTGTCTGCCAGGCCCAGTACCATGTACTTCAGCACGTCATGTGTGTCTGCCAGGCCCAGTACCATGTACTTCAGCACGTCATATGTGTCTGCCAGGCCCAGTACCATGTACTTCAGCACGTCATGTGTGTCTGCCAGTCCCAGTACCATGTACTTCAGCACGTCATATGTGTCTGGCAGGCCCAGTACCATGTACTTCAGCACCTCATGTGTGTCTGCCAGGCCCAGTACCATGTACTTCAGCACTTCATGTGTGTCTGCCAGGCCCAGCACCATGTACTTCAGCACGTCATCTGTGTCTGCCAGGCCCAGTACCATGTACTTCAGCACGTCATCTGTGTCTGGCAGGCCCAGTACCATGTACTTCAGCGCGTCATCTGTGTCTGGCAGGCCCAGTACCATGTACTTCAGCGCGTCATCTGTGTCTGCCAGGCCCAGTACCATGTACTTCAGCACGTCATGTGTGTCTGCCAGGCCCAGTACCATGTACTTCAGCACGTCATGTGTGTCTGCCAGGCCCAGCACCATGTACTTCAGCACGTCATGTGTGTCTGCCAGGCCCAGCACTATGTACTTCAGCGCGTCATGTGTCTGCCATGCCCAGTACCATGTACTTCAGCACGTCATGTGTGTCTGCCAGGCCCAGTACCATGTACTTCAGCGCGTCATGTGTGTCTGCCAGGCCCAGTACCATGTACTTCAGCACGTCATGTGTGTCTGCCAGGCCCAGTACCATGTACTTCAGCGCGTCATGTGTGTCTGCCAGTCCCAGTACCATGTACTTCAGCGCGTCATGCGTGTCTGCCAGGCCCAGCACCATGTACTTCAGACACCTCACTCATCCTTCAGCGCCTTCACAGCCCTGTGTGTGACATTTTTTAAGTAACTAACAATGCAATTACTCCCTTCCAGACTACTACTGTAGGAGAAATGTATCAGTCTCCATTAACTCTGTGCATGGTTGATGTTTGTTTTATATTAATGTACTAGATTTTGAACTAGTGGCTGCTGCAAATGCATTTAGTAATTAAAATGTTGTGTCGGCAGCGGCAGCAAGGTGTTTGTTCGTCTGTTTGTCAAGCTACTGGGGCATCTTAACAACCCTGTGATAGCCTAGCAAAGATACACGTATCACTAACATATGTGAAGACCCAGAATGATATAAATCAACTGCAGAAACCACCTAAATATATGTTATATTACCAACCAAGGAAACTGCTTGTCACCCACCCATCTGCTCCACTGCCAGATGAAGTGAAAACTTTCCAACATCCGCCCACTACCCATATACAAGCAAAACATCTGAAACTACTGCCAGTGGCCAGGTTTTAGGACAACCCAGATATTATAAATTAGACACATATGCAACACTTGGGTATCTTTATTGAGGAAACGTTTCGCCACACAGTGGCTTCATCAGTCCAATACAAAGTAGAAAGGTGTAAGGAGAGGAGGAGTTTGAGGTAATCAGTCCCTCGGCCTGGAGTCGATGTGTTCAGTCCATCAATCTTAAAGTAAATACAACATAAGGCAAATAGAAGTTGCTTATATACTGTACACAGGTGAGATGAAGCAGGAGGCGGGGTCATAGTGGTATCATCCACTAGTCGAAGTAGGTCCTTGTCCAAAGGTTTGGACAAATGTTGAAGAATCCGTTTGTATTTACTTTAAGATTGATGGACTGAACACATCGACTCCAGGCCGAGGGACTGATTACCTCAAACTCCTCCTCTTATTACTACTTTCTTCTTTGTATTGGACTGATGAAGCCACTGTGTGGCGAAACGTTTCCTCAATAAAGATACCCAAGTGTTGCATATGTGTCTAATTTAACAACTTGTCGGTTCTCTGAACCATTCATCTACATCCTGTCTGACACAGCAACTTCTTGGGATCTTGATACAAACGGATTCTTCAACATTTGTCCAAACCTTTGGACAAGGACCTACTTCGACTAGTGGATGATACCACTATGACCCCGCCTCCTGCTTCATCTCACCTGTGTACAGTATATAAGCAACTTCTATTTGCCTTATGTTGTATTTACTTTAAGATTGATGGACTGAACACATCGACTCCAGGCCGAGGGACTGATTACCTCAAACTCCTCCTCTCCTTACACCTTTCTACTTTGTATTGGACTGATGAAGCCACTGTGTGGCGAAACGTTTCCTCAATAAAGATACCCAAGTGTTGCATAGGTGAAGTAGAGCTTGATCATACAGAATGTGAAAAAGACTTGGGAGTCATGGTAAGCAGGAATCTAAAGCCAAGACAACAGTGCCTAAGTGTGCGCAATAAGGCTAACAGATTACTAGGATTTATTTCAAGATGTATAAGCAACAGAAGTCCAAAAGTTATTTTACAGCTCCATACATAACTAGTGAGACCTCATTTGGATTATGCAGCTCAATTTTGGTCTCCTTACTACAGAATGGATATAGATTCATTGGAGAGCATACAAAGAAGAATGACTAAAATGATTTACAGTATAAGAAATCTCCCGTATGAAGATAGACTTAGAGCATTGAATCTCCACTCTCTGGAGAGACGTAGAATGAGGGGAGATATCATCGAGGTGAACAAGTGGATGATGGGCATAAACAAAGGAGATATTAATAAAATACTGAGGATATCGAACCAAGTAAGAACCAGAAATAATGGATTTAAATTGGATAAATTTAGATTTAGAAAGGACATAGGCAAGTACTGGTTTTCGAACAGAGTTGTAGATGCGTGGAACAATCTTCCGATTAGGGTGATAGAGGCTAAGACCTTGGGTGGCTTTAAAAGAGATTGGACAAATATATGAGTGGGAGGGCTGGGTTTGATTAGTGTCGTGAGTACGGAGTAAATTCTTAGGTACTGGTGGTTTTGATAAGGACATGTGTATGGGCCAGTAGGCCTTCTGCAGTGTTCCTCCATTCTTATGTTCTTATAAGATAGGAGGAACACTGCAACAGGCCTACTGGCCCATACTGGCAAGTCCATGTCAAACCAACCCACCAACAAAAGTATTTGTCCAACCCATCATCCTCTTTAAGGGGGCTCTTGACGAGGTAAAGAGGCTATCGGTCTGAGGAATTGGACCTTTGGTCTTCTTCCTCAGACCGAACCTAATTACCCCCAATCCCCCTCCCTTTTCCCATCTTCCCCATCCTCCCTTTTCCTTTCCTCCTCCCCTCCTCATCCCTCCCTTATTTCCTTCCCAGTTTTACCCTGGGAGCTTTCTCCTCAGGCATTCT
>WNWK01058010.1:0-10572 GCA_009830355.1 Cherax destructor | reverse complement strand
GGCCCAGTGGCCTGTCGCTTTCCCTTCTTAACTTTCCCTGTGCACTGCTGTGGTCTGTTATCGCTTCTACGTATAGCTTATCTCTCCCTTTTACTACACTCCCCTCGATTGTTCTTGATGTGATCCTCTCTTTTTCTCGGGCTCCATGATGGTCTGATATGGCCTCTGCATACAGTTTCACTCCATTCTCTACAGTCCCAATCTTTGTGACTGAGGTAGCAGTTTCTGATACCATGTCCACATTGCTTTTTAGTTCTTTAGGCTGTTTCAAATTTTTCAGTTCCTCTTCTAATCTCTGTATCTTAGCCTCTGCTGTTGTGACTTGCTTCTCCTACTTCCTGCTTTCTGCAGCTATCCTCTCCTCCATTATCTTGCTTTCTGCAGCTATCCTCTCCTCCATTTTCATGCTAAGCTCCTCTAGCTTCCTTCCCCACTTATGTTCCCTTTTCATGAGCTCTGCTGCCCAATCTTCCTTTGCAGACTCATCCTCCAGTCCCCTAGTTTTCCGTCCTGCTCTCTGGGACCCTATTTTTTTTTTTTTTTTTTTAAGATGCCACAGAGTGAAAAACTATGTATTACTGGGTGGTTGTTTTGTGGTGTGATTGCTTGAGTGTTTGTGTGGGGGTGGAGGGAGGGAAAGAAGAAACTGGAGACAGTGGGGAAATGGAAGAGAGGTAGGGAGGGGGAAAAAGGGGGGATTATGAGGAGAGAGTGAAGGAGGGAGAAGTCTTACTGTGTGTGATGATGCTTGTTGAGTACTGTGTCTTACTGTGTGTGATGGTGCTAGTTGTGTACTGTGTAAGACTCTGTGATGATGCTAGTTGAGTACTGTGTCTTACTGTGTGTGATGATACTGTGTCTTACTGTGTGTGATGGTGTTAGTTGAGTACTGTGTCTTACTGTGTGTGATGGTGCTAGTTGTGTACTGTGTCTTAGTGTGTGTGATGATGCTAGTTGTGTTCTGTGTCTCACTGTGTGTGATGGTGTTAGTTGTGTACTGTGTATTACTGTGTGTGATGGTGCTAGTTGTGTACTGTGTCTTACTGTGTGTGATGATTCTTGTTGTGTACTGTGTCTTACTGTGTGTGATGGTGCTAGTTGTGTACTGTGTCTTACTGTGTGTGATGGTGCTAGTTGTATACTGTGTACACTGACAACACTGTCCTTCTTGACAACACTGTGCAACCTGACCACACTGTCCTCCATGAAAACACTGTCCTCTCTGACAACACTGCTGACACTGACAACACTGTCGTCCCTGAGAACACTTTCGTCCCTGAGAACACTGTCCTCCCTTACAACACTGTGCAGTCTGACAGCATTGCCCTTGGTGACAACAATGTCAACCCTGACAAAACAATGGACTCTGAAACACTGTCAACACTGACAAAATTATGAATACTGACAACAAAATAGACGCTGTCAGCACTGTCCACCCTGACAACAAAATCCACTCTGATAACACTGTCCACCCTGACAACAAAATCCACTCTGATAACACTGTCCACCCTGACAACAATGTCCAAACTGACAACATTGTCCACACTGACAACACTGTCCACATTGGCGACACTGACCACACTATAAAACCGACCACCCTGACAACACTACTCACCATAATAACACTGTCCTTGCTGATAACACTGTCCGCCCTGACAACACTGCCCACCCTGACAACATTGTTTTTCTTGGCAACACTTTTTTCCCTGACAACACTGTCTTTCCTCACAACAATGTCCTCCATGACAACACTGTCCACCCTGACAACACCGTCCACCCTGACAACACTGTCCACCCTGAAAAACACTGTCTGCCCTGACAATACTTTCCACCTTGACAACACTTCTCATTGGTAACACTGTCCATCCTGACAACACTGTCAGCTCTAAAACACTGTCTACTCTGACAACGGTCAACCCTGCCAACATTGTCCTTCCTGACAACACTGTCCACCCTGACAACACTGTCACCTTGTCCACACTGTTCAACCTAACATCACTATCCGCCCTGACATCACTATCCGCCCTGACAACACTATCCACCTTGAGAACAGTCTAACTTGAAGCACTATCCACTCTGTCAACACTGTCCACCCTGACAGCACCGTCCACCCTGACAACATTGTCCACACTAACAACATGGTAACACTGTCGATCCTGACAACACTGTCCGCGCTGAAAACACCTGTCACCCTGTCAACACTGTCCACCATGACAACACCGTCCACTTTGGCAACACTGTCCACCCAGACAACACTATTCATCATGGCAACACTGTCCACCATGATAACACTATCGTCGCTGACAACACTGAGAAACCCATCCACACTGACGACATTGCCTATGAAGACAACACTGCCCACACTGACAAAAATGTCTTTCCTCACAACAATGTTAACCCTTACAACAATGTCCACACTGAAAACAATGTCCAAATTGACAACACTGACCACACTGACAACTCAATGCAGCCTAATAACACTGACAACACACTAGCAACACCTTCACCCCTGACAACAATTCATATCCTGATAACACTGTGCTCTCTGACAACACGGTCCACCCTGACAACACTTTCCTTTCTGACAATATTGTCCATGCTGACAACACTGTCATCACTCAACACTGTCCACGCTAACATCACGGTCCACGCTGACAACACTGTCCTCCCTGACAACACTGTCCACTCTGACAACACTTCTCCCTCAAAACACTGTCCACGCTAACAACTCTGTCCTCCCTGACAACGCTGTCCAAGTAGGCAACACTCTCCTTCCTAACAACACTGTCCTCACAGGCTACACTGTCCACCCTGACAACACTATCCACCCTGACAACACTATCCACCCTGACATCACTATCCATCCTGACAACACTGTCCAATCTGAAAACACTGTCCTCCCTGACAACACTGTCCTCCCTGACAACATTGTCCTCCCTGACAACACTGACTTGGCTAACATCACTGTCCACACTAACAACACTTTCAACTCTGTCAACACTGACCACCCTGACAACACTGTCCACCCTAACAAAATTATCCACCCTGACAACACTTTCCACTCTGTCAACACTGACCACCCTGACAACACTGTCCACTCTGGCAACATTATCCACCCTGACAACATTGTCCACCCTGACAACACTATCCACTCTGTCAGCACTGTCCACCCTGACAACACTGTCCCCCCTGACAACACCATCCACCCCTGACAACACCATCCACCCCTGACAACACTGTCCACCCTGACAACACTGTCCATCCTGACAACACTATCCACTATCACGACACTGTCCACCCTGACAACACTATCCACCCTGACAACTCTATCCAAACAGACAAAACTGTCCTCCTTGACAACACTGTCCTTCCTGACAACACTGTGCAACATGACAACACTAACCTCCCTGACAACCCTCGATCCTGACAACAATGTCCGCCATGACAACACTGTCTATTTTGACAACACTGTCCACACTGACAAAGCTATCAACATGACAACATTGCCCACGCTGACAACACTTTCCACGCATACAACACTGACACTGACATCAATGTCTTTCTTAACAACACTGTTTACATTGACAACACTATCCACACTGAAAACAATGTCCATCCTGACAACACAATCCACCCTGATTACACTGTCTTCCTGATAACACTGTCCACACTGACAACATTGTCCACATTGACAACACTGACCACACTGACAACACTTGCAAGCCTATCAACACTGTCCACCCTGACAACATTGTCCTCCCTGACAGCTATCTCCACCCTGAACCCAATGACCACCCTGAGAATACAATCCTCTCTGACAACACTGTCCACACTGTCAAAAATGTCCACACTAACAACAATGTCCCCACTGACAACACTGTCCACATTGACATCAATGACCACACTGACAACACAGTCCACCATGAAAACACTTTTCACCCTGACAACATTGGCCACCCTGACAACACTGTCGACCCTGATAATACTTTCCACCCTGACAACACTTTTCTCCTTGGCAATACTTTCCACCTTGACAACACTGTCATCATTGAAAACACTGTCCACCATGACATCACTGTCCTCCCTGACAACACTATCCACCCTGATAACACTGTCCACACTGAACACACTGTCCTACCTTACAACACTTTCCTTGCTAACAACACTGTCAACCCTGACAATACTGTTCTCCCTGAAAACACTGGGCATCCTGACAACACTGTTCGCCCTGGCAACACTGTTCAACCTGACAACACTGACCACATTGAAAACACTCTTTATCCTGACAACGGTGTACTCACGGCACTGGCAGCTGGCACGGCTGGTCCTATATTTTGCCATTTCCTGTGGCGACCCAAGCTCCAGTGATGGCCTATTTGCAAGAACTGTTGCAACAACATACAAGGAACTTATAGTGACAAGAAAACTGACTGTGACTACAGCAAAATGGAACAAATATGACTAAAAGAGGAGACCGGCATTCAAATACCAGACCCGCTACCAGACGTACAATCCAGACAAGCAACGTTTACCACTACACTGAAGTAACTGACTCCCATATCAACTGCACAGTGTTTAATGTGAAGTCAACATAAGGGGAAACTAATCAACAAACAACAAGGAATCTGACAGGTCTGTAATGTAGAGTAGTGTCAGTTTTTACCCTCAGTGCCAGGTGAGGGAGCGAAGTGAACATTTAAACATGGCTGACTGGCATTCAATCACCAGTTACTGCCAGATGTACAACTACGAAGCGACATTCTAACTATACTGACAGTAGCTGACTATCATATCAACTGCATCAGTGTTAATGGGAGGGAAACACGGGAGAAATCGCTAATTCTACAAAACAAACTCCAAGGAAACTGTCAGGCTATATCGGCGGCGGTTTTTTCCCCTCAGTGCTAAAGGCGGGAAGAAAGTGAATTAGCCAAGGATATTTTTTAATAGCTGACTTCCATATTAACTGACCAGTGTACATTAGGAGGGAAACATAGGAGAAAACGCCAAATCTAACTACAACACTTCAAGGAATATGTCAGGGTACAGTGGCCGTTTTTTTCCCTCACTGCTTTTAAAAATGGCTGACACATCAACTCTACGAGGATCAGTCAACAACACAACGAGCCCCGCTAAATGGGATTGATGGGGCTTTGGAAGTACATTGCTATTGATTAAAACTTTTTCTTACCCTGCCAGGATGGAAATGACAAGAAGTGTGATAGGTGAAGCCGGACTGTGAAGTGATGAGTGAGGGGAGTTTCAAGTAAGGGGATAAGTAAGGGGTAAGGGAGTATGTGTTAACAAGAATTTCACTAGTAATCAGTGGTGATTTCTAGAGTAGCTACTAGGCCATTGCTAGGTGTCTGATAGGATCAGTGGTTTCTTTTTAATAAAAATAAAGAAAAGAAAACAAATTTTTGATGTGAAGTGATAAAGAGTGAAGAATAACCATGGGTAAGAGGTGTTCAGGCTGCCATAATTATATTTATAATTATTACATTCGCTGCCTGTCAATCGCACTGAGTGGTTCTATTGTTGCTGACACCTGGTGGCCAACGAGAGAGTTACTGATTTTCAGCAAGATGGCTACTGGAGGAAGGAGGAGGATCAACACCGTGTGTGTTGAAGTGTTGCGAGGAGCTGTGTACCCGGATAACTCGAATGTTTTGTTGCCTGCGATTATCCGTGATGCTTATGGCATTGGAATTGAGGAATTACGAGGCATAGCGCTGAATGGGGCGCACAGAATTTTCATCAAGTTTGCTACGACAGCGGCATATGAGAGGATTGTGGACAGCTTCCAGGACAAACCGATGGTGATCAACGCTGGCCTGGAGGTACGCTTGAGAGATGTATCAAGATATTATACCTATATTCGAGTCCGAAACGTGCCATTTGAAGTTTTGGATGGGGATATTCGAGCAGCGTTTCAACAATTTGGAGTGGTGCATACAGCTGTGATGGGCAAATGGACAGACGGAATTTACGCAGGATTACAGGAAGGGTCATATTCCCTCAAAATGACTCTCCGACGGCCTATACCTTCGTATGTTGTCCTTGATGATTTTAGGACTCAAGTCTACGTCACATACGCCGGTCAACAACGAACCTGCAGACTATGTGGGGCGTATGATCATGTTGCAGCTACTTGTGGGAGGAGGACAGACAGTCGTCAGGAAGATCGAATGGATGACAAGGTGGTTGACAGGACAGAGAGTGTGGTGCAAGTACCCCCAAGTGTGGGACAGATTAAGCGGTGGAGTGATGAGGTGGACGAGACAGGTGTCACCTGTGAGACACTGCCTGAAGGCTCGGGTGCAGCAAAGCCGGAGGGGGAGAATGCTTCTGTGGATGGGGAGATTTTGCAGGGGGACTTGCCCCATATTTTGCAAGATGCCCTCAGAGATTTTCTTGGCACACCTGGAGAAGAGTCCCCTTTAGAGCCTGGAGTTGGGCATGTGGAGTCTGTGGAGTTGCCTGGGGAGGGTGGGATTACATCACATGCCGGAGAATCTAACCTGGTGGTGCAGGATGTGGTGGCTGTGGTTCATAGGCAGGACGAACAGTTGGAAAATGTGGCTATGGATTACAGTAGTGATTCACGTAAAAGGCCTGTGGGTGGGTCCGATGAGGACGTGACCACACCCGCGCAGAAAGTTTGTACACAGCCATGGGTAGATGCTTCCCGCAAGGGTAAGGGTGGGGTATCAGGAAGAGAAGGGCTTAAACGTGGTCAGGGTGTGAAGGCGAAGGAAGGAGGAGCGCCAAAAGTCCAGAGGTATCGAGGAAAACCCCCTATGTTGTCTTCAGAAGTCTCACTATAAATGTTAACGGCCTTCGGGCCGAGGTGAAACGACGGTGGCTTGAGGTGACTATGCGACGTTTTCAGGTAGATATTTGTTTTATACAAGAACATAATTTCAGGTGTGCGAGGGAATTGTGTTTGAATGGATACAGAGTGTATGCAGGTGATTCAGGGAAATTAAAGGGAGGGGCTGCTGTGGTCATGCGCGAGGTCAGTCCTTTTAAGTTATTAGTGTGGGAGACGGGTGAGGAGGGTAGGGTGGTGAGGGTGGACGGGGTGTGGGGTGACGTGCGCGTGAGTTTTATAAGTGTGTATATGCCGGCGGATCTCTGTAGGAGTACTAAGGAACGTTTCGTAAAGGATGTTTTGCTGTATCATTTGAGAGGACTGCCTGAGATAACCATTATAGGAGGAGACTGGAACTGTGTCATACGGGGTAAGGATGTAGAGCCCAGGGAAGCAGGCTGTGTCCTGGGAGTGCTGAGGGAGGTATTAGGAGCAGCCGGGATGATGGATGTAGTTAGAGGAGGAGGATGGTGTGTGGAGCACACTTTCGTGAGGCGGGGATATCAGGCGCGCCTAGATAGGATTTATGTAACTAAGGAGATACAGGTTGGTAGGGTAGAAGCTATGGACGTGGGATATTCTGATCATAGGGGTGTGTTGGCAGATATTAGCTGGGAAGGAATGATTAAAAGGTATGACAGCTACTGGAAATTGAATATAAGTTTACTGCAGGGAGTTGGTGAGGGAGAAAGTTTTGCTGCATGGTGGCAGGGGCAATGGGAGAGAGGTCAGAATGCGGAGACTTACTGAGTTGGTGGGAAATGTGGGCAAAGCCGTGTATTAGGAAGTATTATACAAAAATGGGCAGGGAAGAGAATTGGGGAAAATTCGGATTACAGAGGTACTTGGAGGGTCAACTGGAGGATTGTTACAAAAGGGGCGGGAATTCTAGGATGGATGAGATGGGTATTCTGAAAGAGCGTCTGAGAGAACTGCAGAATGAGCGATTTAATGCGACGCGTGAGAGGAGGACTAGAGGAGGTCTTGTGGGGAGACAGGCCATCGGCCTGTGTTCTCCGTCGGTTTAAGAAGAGGCAGAGGGACACAACTATGATGATGTTGGAGGTCTGTCGGGAGTTGGGAGGGTATAGGGAAGGACAATTGCTCCGCACTACTGAGGGAATAAGTAACTATGCAGATCACTGGGTAAAAGAGTACTTGCAGGAGGAAGAGGGAGGGGAGAGGGACAGGACAGTAGTAGGGGAGGGGATTAGGTCTATTGTTAGTAAGGACGACAGGAAAGAAATGGAGGGAGAGATTAGTGAGGAAGAGGTATGGGAGGCAGTGCAGGGTTTGAGCAAAGGGAAGGCACCTGGATTGGATGGTCTCCCTAATGATTTCTATGTTCATAATTGGGAGCCCCTAAGGGATTGTTTAGTTAAAGTATTCAATTGTATGAAGAATGGGAGGGTATTGGGTAGTATGCAGAACACTGGGGTTATAGTTTTGGTGAAGAAAAAAGAGGAATGTAGGACGATGAAGGATTATAGATTTTTAACATTAATGTGTGCGGATTATAAGATCTTCGCAAAGGTACTGGGTAATAGGCTTAAGAAAGTGGTGGGAATGGTCTTACATAAGGGACAATGCGGAATCCCAGGTAGAAGCATGGGTGTGGGTCATGGTCAAATTAGGGATTTTATTGAGAGTGGTGAAGGAGGGGTGTTGAGTATCGATTGGAGTGCGGCTTATGATAGTGTTGACAGGAGTATGTTGTATGATATCATGAGGAGGCAGGGTTTTGGGAATGAATTAGTAGGGTGGGTAGAGACTCTGTATGCGAGAGCCAAGGTTCGGATACAGATAAATGGTAAAATTGGAATGGAGGTGCCTATGGATAAGGGTTTAAGACAGGGCTGCCCCTTGTCCCAGGTATTGTTTGCTTGCATGCAAGACCCCTTTTATCGTTTAGTTTCAGGAGGAAGGGCTGAGGGGATGGAAGGGGATGTAGGGATTGTTGGATATGTGGATGATACTACTGTACTAGTGCGGGATGTAGAGGAGTTAGTGAATGAGGGCGTTTTGTAGAGATTTTGGGAAGGCTACTGGAATGAAAGTATACTATGCGAAATCTAAATTGTTGGAGGTAGGTAGGTGGGTAGGGGGGAGGCTTGGTGAGGACAGGGGGTGGGCAATAGTGGAACAGGTGAAGATTTGTGGGGTGGTGTACCGGGCAGACCTGGTGGAGGCACGGGCGGTTAAGCGTATGGGTGGATGGCAGCCTGGGGACGTCACATTGCATCAGAGGGTGGTGATCGTTAATTCATTAGTGTTTAGTAAACTGTGGCATGTGGCGGCGGTGTTCCCCATTATTTTTGAGGATGTGAAGGAATTGCAGAGAAGGGCATTACGTTATATATGGGGTTATGGGAGGGCATGGTTAAGTAAGGAAGTGGTAATGACGAGGGTACGTCAAGGAGGTTTGGGGCTCATCCCGTTAGCAAGGCGTCTGCAGTGTGTTTACATTAAGCATAGATACCTCAGGGTGGGTGGGGTGCGTGGGAGGAGAGTGGGATTGGTTATGGAAGATGTCAGAAGGTGGTGGAAGGGGAATGATCTGAGGGAGTGTGAGGGAATGTTGAGGCGGATCATGGTGGTTAAGGAGCCGAGGCGGATCACTGCGAGTCTCCTGGGCAGGGGAGGGGTGCATGGGGAGGTGCTGCATGGGGCAGCGATATACCCTGTGTATGATTGGATGGGTATATGGAAGGGATTAAGAAAGTTGTGGCTCAAACCCAGAGTACGTGAATTTGTGTATAGGTTTTTAATGGGGATCGTTGCATCAAAGGCAATTTTGTTCCGTATGGGGATAGGGGAGGGAGGGCTGTGTGATAGATGCGGGGAGGAGGATACAGCATATCATGCGGTGTATTTTTGTCCTTTATTGAAAGTTGTGCGTGAATGGTTTGGGAAGGTGTTACGCAGGGTGGGGGGGAGAGGGCTTTCAACATTACGGGCCTTAAGCTTTGATGTGGGAGGGTGGGAGGGGAGGTGAGACGGGCGGTCTTGTACCTAGTGGCAGACTACTTGTATGTGTCATGGGGAATGAGGGGGGTGTCGGGGGAGTGTAGAGTCAAGGCTTTGGCTGCTGTGTTTTATAGGACAAAATGTAGAAATAGGGATCTTTATGGTCGGAGGTGGGATTCAGCTTTTTCTGTGGGTTATAGGGAGTTGGCGGTGGGTAGTTTACTAGAGCTGTGAGGGAGGGTTTAAAAGGACTGGCCGGCGACAGGGAGGGGGGTATACATGGTGGGGAAGGACGTATGATTGAAGGGGAGGGGTGGGTGGGTGACGGTGGACTCAGCGGGCATATGACACATGACTGGAATGTGCGATGTGTGTGGTATGACGGGAGACGGGGTGGGAGGGAACCCCTATGGAGTAAAGGTGTCAGGGGTAACCATAGTGGCTTTTCCTCATAACCTACTGGACTGGTAATGTATAGTTATAGGTGTAGAAAGTTCCCTTTAAGCTGTGCTTATATAAGGTTCTTATTTTTTTTCACATACTTGGGTATGAACCGTTTTCCAACATGTATGTAACTTAAAGTTTCCTGAGATGGGTTTCTCATGTTTCATTTTGTGCCTTACTGTTGTGGAAGGCAGTTTTGGGTAGATTTTGTGTTGTAAACTGTCTACCTTTGTTAATTGTGTTTGTGTAAATATTAATTTGCTTATTGTGCAGGATGATCTATCCTT
>WNWK01058009.1:0-10572 GCA_009830355.1 Cherax destructor | reverse complement strand
CAGAATTCTCCTCAACAACTTTAATAGGTCCCACGAACATGACACAAGACACAGATCACTATTTGACATACCCGAGTCCATACTAACCAATGTAAAAATTCTATGCACATAAAGGGCCCCAGAATCTGGAATTCATTACCAGTATATATCAAGTTAACCTTGTCGGAAAATCAATTCAAGACTCTTCTCAAAATCACCTACTCACCTATACTAAATACTCATACTGTAACAAACTTCCAAACCCAATATTATTTTACCTAAGAAGATCTCAATTTGATATGTTCATCCTCCTTAACACTTGTTGCAATTTCATATCATCATATTGTCATTTAAAATCTTATAGTATCATCATTTTCTTAATTTGAAATAAAATATATATCTAGATGAAACTCTAAAAACTATTTCTAGTATTGTTATTATACTAGTATAGCATCAACATACTGTAATTTGAAATAAATTCTACAACTAGATTAAACTCAACCAATTTCTCTTGTATTGTCTTTTAATAGTATGTATAACCATTTAATAATTTAAATAATACAGAACTAGAATAAACTCAATCAATTTCTTTAGCATTAAGTACTTAGTGAATAAGTCTCTAGAATAAACTGCCCCTAATGCCATGGCATGCCAGTGGCTCTCCTTGCATTACAGTTTTATAATTGTTTTATAATTGTAACTACCAATAACATTGTACACTTGTAACATGCATTGAAATAAAAATTATTATTGTCCATGGGGAAGTGGAAAAGAATCTTTCCTCCGTAAGCCATGCGTGTCGTATGAGGCGACTAAGATGCCGGGAGCAATGGGCTAGTAACCCCTTCTCCTGTACAAATCTACTAAAAACGAGAAGAAGAAAACTTTATAAAATTGGGTTGTCTGAATGTGCGTGGATGTAGTGCGGATGATAAGAAAGAGATGATTGCCGATGTTATGAATGAAAAGAAGTTGGATGTCCTGGCCCTAAGCGAAACAAAGCTGAAGGGGGTAGGCGAGTTTCAGTGGGGAGAAATAAATGGGATTAAGTCAGGAGTATCTGAGAGAGTTAGAGCTAAGGAAGGGGTAGCAATAATGTTGAAGGATCAGTTATGGAAGGAAAAGAGGGAATATAAATGTGTAAATTCAAGGATTATGTGGATTAAAATAAGGGTCGGATGCGAAAAGTGGGTCATAATAAGCGTGTATGCACCTGGAGAAGAGAGGAGTGTAGAGGAGAGAGAGATTTTGGGAGATGTTAAGCGAATGTATAGGAACTTTTGAACCAAATGAGAGAGTAATTGTGGTAGGGGACCTAAATGCTAAAGTGGGAGAAACATGCAGAGAGGGTGTAGTAGGTAAGTTTGGGGTGCCAGGTGTAAATGATAATGGGAGCCCTTTGATTGAACTTTGTATAGAAAGGGTTTAGTTATAGGTAATACATATTTTAAGAAAAGAGGATAAATAAGTATACAAGATATGATGTAGGGCGTAATGACAGTAGTTTGTTGGACTATGTATTGATAGATAAAAGACTGTTGAGTAGACTTCAGGATGTACATGTTTATAGAGGGGCTACAGATATATCAGATCACTTTTTAGTTATAGCTACAGTGGGAGTAAAAGGTAGATGGGATACAAGGAAAATAGAATCAGTAAGTAAAGAGAGGTGAAGGTTTATAAACTAAAAGAGGAGGCAGTTAGGGTAAGATATAAACAACTATTGGAGGATAGATGGGCTAGTGAGAGTGTAGGCAATGGGGTCGAAAATGTATGGGGTAGATTTAAAAATGTAGTGTTAGAGTGTTCAGCAGAAGTTTGTGGTTACAGGCGAGTGGGTGCGGGAGGGAAGAGGAGCGATTGGTGGAATGATGATGTAAAGAGAGTAGTAAGGGAGAAAAGTTAGCATATGAGAGGTTTTTACAAAGTAGAAGTGATGCAAGGAGGGAAGAGTATATGGAGAGAAAAGAGAGGTTAAAAGAGTGGTGAAGCAATGTAAAAGAGAGCAGATGAGAGAGTGGGTGAGATGTTATCAGCAAATTTTGTTGAAAATAAGAAAAAGTTTTGGAATGAGATTAATAAGTTGAGGAAGCCTAGAGAACAAATGGATTTGACAGTTAAAAATAGGAGAGGAGAGTTATTAAATGGAGAGTTAGAGGTATCGGGAAGATGGAGAGAATATTTTGAGGATTTGTTAAATGTTGATGAAGACAGGGAAGCTGTGATTTCGTGTGTAGGGCAAGGAGGAATAACATCTTGTAGGAGTGTGGAAGAGCCAGTTGTGGGTGTAGGGAAGTTCGTGAGGCAGTGGGTAGAATGAAAGGGGTAAGGCAGCTGGGATTGATGGGATAAAGATAGAAATGTTAAAAGCAGGTGGGGATATAATTTTGGAGTGGTTGGTGCTATTATTTAATAAATGTATGGAAGAGGGTAAGGTACCTAGGGATTGGCAGAGAGCGTGTATTGTTCCTTTGTATAAAGGCAAAGGGGACAAAAGAGAGTGCAAAAATTATAGGGGAATAAGTCTGTTGAGTGTACCTGGTAAAGTGTATGGTAGAGTTATTATTGAAAGAATTAAGAGTAAAACAGAAAGCAGGATAGCAGATGAACAAGGGGGCTTTAGGAAAGGTAGGGGGTGTGTAGACCAAGTGTTTACAGTGAAACATATAGGTGAACAGTATTTGGATAAGGGTAAAGATGTTTTGTGGCATTTATGGATTTGGAAAAGGCGTATGATAGGGTAGATAGGGGGCAATGTGGCAGATGTTGCAGGTGTATGGAATAGGAGGAAGGTTACTGAAAGCAGTGAAGAGTTTTTATGAGGATAGTGAGGCTCAGGTTAGAGTGTGTAGGAGGGAAGGGGACTATTTCCAGTAAAAGTGGGCCTTAGACAAGGATGTGTGATGTCACCGTGGTTGTTCAATATATTTATAGATGGGGTTGTAAGAGAAGTGAATGCGAGGGTCTTGGCAAGAGGTGTTGGGCTAAAAGATAAAGAAGCAAATACAAAGTGGGAGTTGTCACAGTTGCTTTTTGCTGATGACACTGTGCTTTGGGAGATTCTGAAGAGAAGCTGCAGAGGTTGGTGGATGAATTTGGTAGGGTGTGTAAAAGAAGAAAATTGAAAGTGAATATAGGAAAGAGTAAGGTGATGAGGATAACAAGAAGAATAGGTGACGAAAGATTGATATCAGATTGGAGGGAGAGAGTATGGAGGAGGTGAATGTATTCAGATATTTGGGAGTGGACATGTCGGGATGGGTCTATGAAGGATGAGGTGAATCATAGAATTGATGAGGGAAAAGGGTGAGTGGAGCACTTGAGTCTGTGGAGACAAAGAACCTTGTCCATGGAAGTAAAGAGGGAATGTATGAGAGTATAGTTATACCAACGCTCTTATATGGGTGTGAAGCATGGGTGATGAATGTTGCAACGAGGAGAAGGCTGGAGGCAGTGGAGATGTCATGTCTGAGGTCAATGTGTGGTGTGAATATAATGCAGAGAATTCGGAGTTTGGAAATTAGGAGGAGGTGCGGGATTACCAAAACGATTGTCCAGAGAGCTGAGGAGGGTTGTTGAGGTGGTTTGGACATGTAGAGAGAATGGAACGAGACAGAGTGACTTCGAGAGTGTATAAATCTGTAGTGGAGGGAAGGCGGGGTAGGGGTCGGCCTAGGAAAGGTTGGAGGGAGGGGTAAAGGAAGTTTTGTGTGCGAGGGGCTTGGATTTCCAGCAAGCATGTGTGAGCGTATTTGATAGGAGTGAATGGAGGCATATGGTTTTTAATACTTGACGTGCTGTTGGAGTGTGAGCAAAGTAACATTTATGAAGGGATTCAGGGAAACCGGCAGGCCGGACTTGAGTTCTGGAGATGGGAAGTACAGTGCCGGCACTCTGAAGGAGGGGTGTAAATGTTGCAGTTTTATAACTGTAGTGTAAAGCACCCTTCTGGCAAGACAGTGATGGAGTGAATGATGATGAAAGTTTTTCTTTTTCGGGCCACCCTGCCTTGGTGGGAATCGGCCGATGTGTTAATAAAAAATAAAAAAATAATTATTATTATTATTATTATCACACGCAAAGGGACCAGCCGTATAAACTAAGATGAATGCTGGTACACTACACAAGTGTACCAGCAACCACAATTAGATGAGTACAGTGGACCCCCGGCTAATGAACACCCCGGAAATCGTACAATTATGTAAGTATAATATTGTAAGTGCTTTTGGAAGTGTATTTTTGGGAGTCTGAAATAGACTAACCTACGTGACATTATTTCTTAAGGAAGTAAATTCGTTCGGTAATGGCACTTGAGCAGGCTTCTGGAATGAATTTTGTTCGTTAGCCGTGGGTCCACTGTACTCTTAATGCTACACTCTTAATGGTACACTCTTAATGCTACTCTCTTAATGCTGCACTCTTAATGGTATGCTCTTAATGCTACACTTTGTCACTTCACTATTCATTGCACTTGCTTTCTTAGGACCATTTGTAAGAAACAAGAAATTTCACAAAATAACTGCACAAAACTTAAGGAAAACACTAGAATTTCCCTCCACCGTGAGTTAAGTGCATGTGGACTGAGCGTTGTTTTCTTACACATACGTACTGCCATCTTGTGGTGGTGATCGGAAACTCACTTATAGTATTATTATTACAGCCTCTCCTCACTTAGCGATGGAGATAGAGGCTTAAGACCCCGTCGGTAAACGATTTTGTTACTAATCGAGGAATCACCCCTTACTGACACTTCAAAAGTTTATTATTAATGGTAATACACCATACACGATATTTTTTCGTTCGAGAATGCTGTTCAAGTGATATTACCAAACAAATTTATCCCCATAAGGAATAATGTAAAATAGACTAGTCCTTTTACACCCCCAAAAATATACCTACAAAAGCATTTAAAAAAATAAACTTACATAAAAGGGCGATTTTGGGGACCATCGTAACTCGAGGTACCACTGTACCTACAAAAGCATTTAAAAAAATAAACTTACATAAAAGAGCGATTTTGGGGACCATCGTAACTCGAGGTACCACTGTATATGCTTGTACATGAATGTGTAGTGTGACCTAAGTGTAAGTAGAAGTAACAAGACATACCTGAAATCTTGCATGTTTATGAGACAGAAAAAAGACACCAGCAATCCTACCATTATGTAAAACAATTACAGGCTTTCGTTTTACACTTACTTGGCAGGACGGTAGTACATATATATATTTAAAAATTAAAAATTAGTTTAGTCATTTCAGACCCCCAAAAATACACTTACAAAAGCACTTACAATAATACACATATAGTATAATTGTTCGAGTTGTGAGCAGTACGAAACTCGGGGTACCACTGTATATACAGTTGTACGCCGGTTAACGATATTTTTTCGTTCCATAAAAGGGCGAGTTTGGAGACCATCGTAAACCGGGGTACCACTGTATATATATATACAGTGGTACCCCGACTTACGATATTTTTTAATTCCAGAATGCTGTTCAAGTGCCATTACCAAACAAATTTATCTCCATAAGAAATGATGTAAAATAGACTAGTCCTTTTAGACCCCAAAATTACACTTACAAAGCATTTAAAAAATCAACTTACATAAAAGGGTGTGTTTGGGGACCATCGTAAGTCGGGGTACCACTGTATATATATATATATATATATATATATATATATATACACACATGTACAGTGGTACCTCGACTTACGATGGTCCCCAAACTCATCCTTTTATGTAAGTTTATTTTTTTAAATGCTTTTGTAAGTGTAATTTTGGGGGTCTAAAAGGACTAGTCTATTTTACATCATTCCTTATGGGGATAAATTCGTTTGGTAATGGCACTTGAACAGCATTCTGGAATGAAAAAATATCGTAAGTCGAGGTACCACTGTATATATATTTATATACAAACATAATGTAGGGCCCCACTTATATGGCAGGTTAGGTTCCAGGCTACTGCCGGAAAGCAGAATGCCATTTTTTTCCTTTTATAAATGCATATAAATGCCAGATAACAAGTTTACACTATCATATACAGTGGACCCTCTATTTTCGTGTATCTCCGTTTTCGGTGATTTCAGTTTTCAGGCACGTTTTTCGTGGAAATATTACCTCCGTTTTCGGTGATTGGCTCCGTTTTCGTTC
Organism: Cherax destructor; assembly: GCA_009830355.1. Classification (NCBI taxonomy): domain Eukaryota; kingdom Metazoa; phylum Arthropoda; class Malacostraca; order Decapoda; family Parastacidae; genus Cherax; species Cherax destructor. Next base: position 4,441 of record WNWK01058009.1, on the reverse strand, counting down.
ATGGTACGTAACCTGTCCAGTGCCCAGCGCACATACAAAGCCCGCAAGCCCACCTCCCACGCACATTCTCAGGCAGTGTAGCATTGTTTCTGGTTGAGTGAACATTATCCTGCGAGTTCATACAAAACATTTCTTAAGAATCCATTGTTTTTGGCCCTTGATTATTGTGTGTGACTGCTAAATAAGCCACCATGGGCCCAAAGAAAGCTCCTAGTGCCAGTCCTTTGGTAAAGAAAGTGAGGAACACCATAGAATTAAAGAAAGAATTCATAGCAAAGTATCAAAGTGGAGTCGATAAAGTCTATAGCACCAGCCAGCAATAAAGTGTAGCACTAACAGTGTAGCAAGTAAGTTAAGCGATAGAAAAATGATGACACGAAACTTAACTCCTCAATTATTGTTTGAGGAGTATAAGGGCACTGAGTCCAGAGCTGCCCTCTGCCAACATCTCCTCCAAGGTAAGTGTAAATATTTCTTATTTATATAAGTGTAAATATTTCTTATTTATAAATTAAAGTGTAAATATTTTTTATTTATATTTTATGTATACATTGTTTGTGTGAATAGTGGTGGTGGCTTTCTGCTGCCGCTGACCACCACCACGGCTTATGGTCAGTGGCCCTTATAAACCAACAACAATAACACTACCGCCAGTTCTCTCATACATAATGACATATTTTATTCATTCTAGAGTATATATCATGTTTCTATGTTATTAATATTGTTTATTATGTCATATTAGATGAATTGTGATAGATAAATAAGCTGTAGAGCTAATATTAGTGTCAAATTGAAGCATTTTGTCCTGTCTCCCAACAATAAACTCTCCTCCCTCTCTCCTCCTCTCCATCTTCCATACACCGACAAGAGTCGCCAATAAAAGTAAGTGTGATGTTAAATGTTCATTTATACATGTTATTAGTGCTTTATATTTATTTGTCATTCTTTTCTGTATGTAAATCTATATTTAATCTCTAAAAAAATATTTTTTGTTAATGCTCCTGGGTGTCTGAAATGGACTAATTGAATTTACATTATTTCTTATGGGGAAAATGGCTTCAGTTTTCGTTGATTTCAGTTTTAGTCGATCCCTTTGGAATGGATTAAACACGAAAACCGAGGGTCCACTGTATTAAGTTAGGCATTAAAAAACAATATTAAGTTAGGCATTAAAAACAATAAAAAGTAAAATACACATACAGTACACCCATTACTTTCCTTAAAATATTTGTACTCTTAATGTAGGGTGAGAGGTGAGTCATATTTATTTGTAGGAAGTCAGGCTTGGGAATTATGGTAGCCAGCCAGGTGACCCCACCCCACCCACATGTAATAAACTATGACATTTAAAGTGCCCCAGAGCGATAAAATACATATACAGTACATTCAGGAAGTTCGTGAGGCAGTGGGTAGAATGAAAGGGGGTAAGGCAACTGGGATTGATGGGATAAAGATAGAAATGTTAAAAGCAGGTGGGGATATAGTTTTGGAGTGGTTAGTACTATTATTTAATAAATGTATGGAAGAGGGTAAGGTACATAGGGATTGGCAGAGAACGTGTATTGTTCCTTTGTATAAATTTAGGCAAAGGGGAAAAAAGAGAATGCAAAAATTATAGGGGAATAAGTCTGTTGAGTGTACCTGGTAAAGTGTATGGTAGAGTTTTTATTGAAAGAATTAAGAGTAAGACAGAAAGCAGGATAGCAGATGAACAAGGGGGCTTTAGGAAAGGTAGGGGGTGTGTAGACCAAGTGTTTACAGCGAAACATATAGGTGAACAGTATTTGGATAAGGGTAAAGAGGTTTTTGTGGCATTTATGGATTTGGAAAAGGCGTATGATAGGGTGGATAGGGGGGCAATGTGGCAGATGTTGCAGGTGTATGGAATAGGAGGTAGGTTACTGAAAGCAGTGAAGAGTTTTTATGAGGATAGTGAGGCTCAAGTTAGAGTGTGTAGGAGGGAGGGGGACTATTTCCCAGTAAAAGTGGGCCTTAGACAAGGATGTGTGATGTCACCGTGGTTGTTCAATATATTTATAGATGGGGTTGTAAGAGAAGTGAATGCGAGGGTCTTGGCAAGAGGTGTGGGGTTAAAAGATAAAGAATCAAATACAAAGTGGGAGTTGTCACAGTTTCTTTTTGCTGATGACACTGTGCTTTTGGGAGAATCTGAAGAGAAGTTGCAGAGATTGGTGGATGAATTTGGTAGGGTGTGTAAAAGAAGAAAATTGAAAGTGAATATAGGAAAGAGTAAGGTGATGAGGATAACAAAAAGATTAGTTGACGAAAGATTGGATATCAGATTGGAGGGAGAGAGTATGGAGGAGGTGAATGTATTCAGATATTTGGGAGTGGACATGTCAGCAGATGGGTCTATGAAGGATGAGGTGAATCATAGAATTGATGAGGGAAAAAGGGTGAGTGGAGCACTTCGGAGTCTGTGGAGACAAAGAACTTTGTCCATGGAAGTAAAGAAGGGAATGTATGAGAGTATAGTTATACCAACACTCTTATATGGGTGTGAAGCATGGGTGATGAATGTTGCAACGAGGAGAAGGCTGGAGGCAGTGGAGATGTCATGTCTGAGGTCAATGTGTGGTGTGAATATAATGCAGAGAATTCGGAGTTTGGAAATTAGGAGGAGGTGCGGGATTACCAAAACTATTATCCAGAGAGCTGAGGAGGGGTTGTTGAGGTGGTTCGGACATGTAGAGAGAATGGAACGAGACAGAATAACTTCGAGAGTGTATAAATCTGTAGTGGAGGGAAGGCGGGGTAGGGGTTAGCCTAGGAAAGGTTGGAGGGAGGGGGTAAAGGAAGTTGTGTGTGCGAGGTGCTTGGACTTCCAGCAAGCATGTGTGAGCGTATTTGATAGGAGTGAATGGAAACAAATGGTTTTTAATACTTGACGTGCTGTTGGAGTGTGAGCAAAGTAACATTTATGAAGGGATTCAGGGAAACCGGCAGGCCGGACTTGAGTCCTGGAGATGGGAAGTACAGTGTCTGCACTCTGAAGGAGGGGTGTTAGTGTTGCAGTTTTATAACTGTAGTGTAAAGCACCCCTCTGGCAAGACAGTGATGGAATGAATGATGAAAGTTTTTCTTTTTCGGGCCACCCTGCCTTGGTGGGAATCTGCCGATGTGTTAATAAAAAAAATAAAATAACAGTACATTCATTAATTACCTTAACCCTTTGACTGTTTCAGTCGTGTATATACGTCTCACGAGCCACTGTTTCGAACGTATATATACTCAAAAATTCTAGCGGCTTCAAATCAAGCGGGAGAAAGCTGGTAGGCCCACATATGAGAGAATGGGTCTGTGTGGTCAGTGTGTGCTGTATAAAAAAATCCTGCAGCACGCAGTGCATAATGAGAAAAAAACTCCAACTGTGTTTTTGGATTAAAACGCCGACTTTGAGGGGTATTTTTGTATAGTATTTATGGTTATATTCTCTTTTTCGTGGTCTCATTTGATAGAATGGAAAACATATTACAGAAATAGAGATGATTTTGATTAGTTTCATAATGAAAATGACTTTGAAATTGAGCTCAAAGTAGGGGAAATGTTCGATTTTTGCCAATGTTCAAGAGTAAACAAATCACGCTACACATCTAATACACATCAACTGGTGAGTCTAATATTCTTTCACAAATGCACTGATATTATTTATATTATTTTTACAATAATGCAATAGTCTGCATACCAGTAAATCTTCTACTTTTGTGTGAATAAAAAATCAAAATAGAAAGCAAGAGTAATATAAGAGGGGCCTAAAGACGTGACTAATGAACAGAGAACATCTTATTTTAGTGCCAGGAATGTCTGCATTATTTTTTCTGGACCCTATTTTGAAATTGACATCTTTTTTATTTTGCATGAAACTGGCCAAATTGCCAATTTCTGACCACTTTATTGGGTAGTTGAAATCGGTAAATTAGCAGTTTCTTGTACTCAATCGATAGAACAAATGGAGTTCTAAAGAAATAGCTATGAATTTGGTCGACTGGAACAATGGAATTGGCCGAAAATAGGGCTCAAATTCGGCAAAATCGCCTATGCGTATATATCGCCGAGATCACTAACTTCGCGAGAGCGTAATTCCATAAGTTTTCCATAAAATTTCATACTTTTGGTGTCATTACCATCGGGAAAAGATTGTCATTTCATAAGAAAAAATAATTTTTTTTTTTCCAAATATTTTGCAACAACTGGAGACACCTCAGGATTTGGGGTTGCGACAGTCAAAGGGTTAAATTATTTGTATTCTTAATGTAGGGTGAGAGGTGAGTAAATGAGATAAAATGAATAAACAAGAGAGAGAGAGACTGAGTACATGAGAGAGGAGAGACGTAGAGCATGTAAGCAAATCAGGCTAATGCATCTGGTTTTCGTTTATACATGTTTGTATTATACCATAATACAAATGCTTTACATTGTG
>WNWK01058008.1:0-10572 GCA_009830355.1 Cherax destructor | reverse complement strand
GCGTTATGTTAAGTGGAACATTTGTAGCTTTGTTTCCAAACTGAATGAAGTAGGTCTTGTCCGTATTGAGAGTAAGCTTATTTGTCGTCATCCATGTTGATATTTTCTGTAATTCGGCATTAACTGTGTTGGCTAGTATGACTGGATTTGGGTGAGAGAAGACATATGTTGTGTCATCTGCAAATAAAATGGGTTTGAGTAGTTGTGATGCATTCGGTAGGTCGTTTATGTAAATGAGGAATAGGAGTGGCCCCAGGACACTACCTTGAGGGACACGGACTGTAATTTGTTGTGTGGAAGAGTTCTCTCCATTTGTGTACACGTACTGGCTTCTGTTGCTAAGGTACGACTTTAGGTAGTTGAGGGGGTGCCCCCTAATACCATAGTGCGCTAATTTTGTGAGCAATAAATCATGGTTGACTGTATCAAATGCTTTGCGTAGGTCTATGAAGATTCCCAGCGGAACTTCTTTCTTCTCAAGTGCGGTGTATATTAACTCTAACATGTGTGTTATAGCATCGTTTGTGCTCTTGTTGGTCCTGAATCCAAATTGACAGGGGTTTAGTACGTTGTGTGAGACGAGGTAGGAATAGATCTGTTTATGAATTAATTTTTCGAAGATTTTAGAAAGCAGTGGTAAATTTGAGATTGGTCTATAATTGTTCAAATCAGTTTGGTCACCTCCTTTGTGGATCGGGGTGACCCTAGCTATTTTGAGAATTGATGGGAAGGTAGAAGATTCAATGGATTTATTGAATAATGCTGCTATAATTGGTGACAGTACGTGTGAAGCTTTTTTGTACATAAAGGGTGGTAAGCTGTTTGTCTCCTGCTTTGTTTTTAAGGTTGTTGATTATGAGCGAGACTTCCAGTGAGTTGGTAGGAGCTAGGAATAGTGTATCAGGGTAGGTGTTGGTGAGGTAGTCTGTTGGACGAGTGTTCGAGCTTGGGATTTTACTCGCTAGATTCTTTCCTATGGTGGAGAAGAAAACATTAAGTCTGTTTGCTGTCTCAGTTGGTGAGAGTAGGGGTTCGTCTGTTTTTGATAATTTGATGGTATTGTTCGTGGATATCTTTTTATTTCCTAGAATTGTAGATAGGGTTTTCCATGTCTTTTTCATATCACCTTTTACGGTCTGGAGTCTGTTCTCATAATACAATTTTTTGGACCTTCTTATCAGGCTAGTAAGGATTGATGAGTAGCGTTTGGATTGTTCTCTGGTTATTAGACCCCTTCTATATTGTTTTTCATATTGGTGCCTCTTGTTTATGGATTTAAGGATGCTGGGTGTTAGCCAGGGATTGTTAAATCTCTTAGCTGTGATCTGTTTAGTTTTTTTCGGACAATGTCTGTTATAGAGGTTGTGTGTTTTTTTAAGAAAGTTCTTGATGCATTCATTAGTATCTGAATGTGTTTCTAATTCATTAAGCCAGTCAATGTTCGTCATAGCTCATATAAAATTATTAACAGCTGACTCATTATGTAGTCTGAAGGTAACTTTTGTAATTTCTTGGGGCAAAATGCCTAGGTTAGTTATGAGAAAGGTAGGGTAGTGGTCTGTGGTGTTTTCTGTGATTATGCCTGATTTTAGAGGGGATATTGTGTTAGTCCAGATGTGGTCTAGTAACGAGGTACTATTATCGGAGATTCTTGTAGGTTTTGATATTGTTGGTAGTAATAAGCAGTTGCTCATAGTGTTTGTGAATTCAGTTACCTGTGGGTCCTGGTCATGTAGGAGATTTATGAGTGTGTAAAAATTATAGGGGAATAAGTTTACTGAGTATACCAGGTAAAGTGTATGGCAGGGTTATTATTGAAAGAATTAGAGGTAAGACAGAGAGTAGGATTGCAGATGAGCAAGGAGGCTTTAGAGTGGGTAGGGGATGTGTAGATCATGTGTTTACAGTGAAGCATATATGTGAACAGTATTTAGATAAAGGTAGAGAAGTTTTCATTGCATTTATGGATTTAGAAAAGGCATATGATAGAGTGGATAGGAGAGCAATGTGGCAAATGTTGCAAGTGTATGGAATAGGTAGTAAGTTACTGAAGGCTGTAAAGAGTTTTTATGAGGATAGCGAGGCTCATGTTCGGGTGTGTAGGAGAGAGGGAGATTACTTCCCGGTAAAAGTAGGTCTTAGACAGGGATGTGTAATGTCACCATGGTTGTTTAATATATTTATAGATGGGGTTGTAAAAAGTAAATGCTAGGGTGTTGGGGAGAGGGGTGGGATTAAATTATGGGGAATTAAATGCAAAATGGGAGTTGACACAGTTACTATTTGCTGATGATACTGTGCTTAAGGGAGATTCTAAAGAAAAGTTGCAAAGGTTAGGGGACGAGTTTGGGAGAGTGTGTAAAGGAAGAAAGTTGAAAGTGAACATAGATAAGAGTAAGGTGATGAGGGTATCAAACGATTTAAATAAAGAAAAATTGGATATCACTTTGGAGAGAGGGATTATGGAAGAAGTAAATGTTTTCAGATATTTGGGAGTTGACGTGTCAGCGGATGGGTTTATGAAGGATGAGGTTAACCATAGAATTGATGAAGGAAAAAAGGTGAGTGGTGCGTTGAGGTATCTGTGGAGACAAAAAACGTTATCCATGGAGGCAAAGAAGGGAATGTACGAAAGTATAGTGGTACCAACACTCTTATATGGGTGTGAAGCATGGGTTGCAAATGCTGCAGCGAGGAGGAGGCTGGAGGCAGTGGAGATGTCCTGTCTAAGGGCAATGTGTGGTGTAAATATTATGCAGAAAATTCGAATGTGGAAATTAGGAGAAGGTGTGGAGTTACTAAAAGTATTTGTCAGAGGGCTGAAGAGGGGTTGTTGAGGTGGTTTGGTCATTTAGAGAGAATGGATCAAAGTAGAATGACTTGGAGAGCGTATAAATCTGTAGGGGAAGGAAGGCGGGGTAGGGGTCGTCCTAGAAAAGGTTGGAGGGAGGGGTAAAGGAGGTTTTGTGGGCGAGGGCTTGGACTTCCAGCAAGCATGTGTGAGCGTGTTAGATAGGAGTGAATGGAGACGAATGGTTTTGGGACATGACGATCTGTTGGAGTGTGAGCAGGGTAACATTTTGTGAAGGGATTCAGGGAAACCAGTTAATTGATTTAGTTGGACTTGAGTCCTGGAAATGGGAAGTACAGTGCCTGAACTTTAAAGGAGGGGTCTGGGATAGTGACAGCTGGGAGGGACTATTCTCAGCTGTCGTATCTGAGCGCCTCTGCAAAGACAGTGATTATGTATGAGTGTGGTGAAAGTGTTGAATGATGATGAAAGTATTTTCTTTTTGGGGATTTTCTTTCTTTTTGGGTCACCCTGCCTCGGTGGGAGACGGCCGACTTGTTGAAAAAAAAAAAAAGTAGTAGTACAAATCTAATGACACTTTGGGAGCTCTGAGCATATACATGTATTTGGTTAATAGTACTATAAATTCAATCTCCCATGTACAGTATTACTATTCTATTTCCAGGCTATAAAATTATGATGTTGATTGCCAGTATATTTGGTGGCAACTCATTTTCAGGCAAAGTGTGGAACAGCGAAGCCCTCTGCAACTGCTGGAAAACCAGGGAAAGCTAATGAGGTAGCAATACTGTTTATCTTCATATATTACTCTGTTCTAAGTCCAGGAAATTAAATTATAATATTAATGATTACAATTGTATTTGGTGACATAAAAACAATTTCAGGCTAAATATGGAACAGCGATTCCTTCTGCAACTGCAGCAAAACCAGGGAAAGCCAATGAGGTAGCAGCACGTAAGACCGCAATGCAGAATGCACAGCGTGCAGAGAGGGTAGCTAATAACCCCCGGCCTGTCTCTGGTGAGTCTTGGATTTCTTAAAGATGGTGTTCATTGATTTTCTAAAAAAATAATTGTTGTTTCTCTCTATTTGTCAGACATTGCTCCACAAACAACAGAAGTTCAGTAAATGTTACTAGGTCCATTCCTTGGTTGGGGAGTGAGGATGTTCATGTATGTTAAAGATGATGCAAGTGTTATAAACAGTTGACCTTGAAACAACATGGGTTTGAACTGCACGGGTTCACTTATACAAGGATTTTTTCAATACATTGGAAAGTTTCCTGGAGATTTGCGACAATTTGAAAACCTCGCAGATAAACTGTGTAGCCTAGAAATATAAAAAAAAATAAGAAAAAGTTAGATATGTCATGAATGCATAAAATATATGTAGATACTGATCTATTTTATTATTTACTACCGTAAAATATACACACATCCATTATAAAACATTAAAATTTATCAAAACTTATTCACACAAACACTTATTGATCGTACCTGGTACCATTCACAGTTGAGTTAAATCTAAACAAATGTAAAGATGCAATATTAAATTATAACTGCATAAAATTACAGTAGTACACACTGTACTACTGTAATAATTTCATAGCCACCTTCTGTTGCTATTGCAGTGAGCTCAAGTGATGCGAGTACAGTAGGACGTCATTTAGCACGATAGATACGTTCCTGAAAAAGTCGTGTTAGATAATTTCGTCTTAAATGATTAACAGAACTTATGGGAAAAATAGGGATACGTGTTTGAGAGTCCCCAAAAAGCCAAACAAGTTTTTTTAGACCAACATATCTTGCAAAAATTGAAGGCGAATATGTAATTTTAGTTCATTGTCATGATCTATTACTGCTTAAGACTACAAATGCAATAGAAATAATAGTATTTCTTACCTTAAATTGTGGGTAATGATGTTTGTGGATGGTAGTGAAGAGTGGATATGGATGGTGTGGCCCTACTGAGCTGAGGTGGATATGTAATTGTAGTGCATTGTCATGATCTACTGTATTACTGCTTAAGACTACAAATGCAATAGAAATAATAGTATTTCTTACCTTAAATTGTGGGTAATGATGTTTGTGGATGGTAGTGAAGAGTGGATATGGATGGTGTGGCCCTACTGGGCTGAGGTGGATGCTTGTTGGTTGTCGGTAGAAGTGGATGGTAGAGGTTCTGGTGCTGAAGTCGATGGTTGTATTGCAGTGTGCATAAATTCTGTAATGGATCTCTGGGCTTTTTATTCTGCATTACATTATACAGCTGACGGTAGGCATCATCAGCTGGTCTAGACCCGTTTCAAAGCACTGCTTCTAGCTTTGTCAGGGTCCTCTTCAGTGAAAAAGTCTGCTAGTTTAGCAGCAACATGGAACTGCTCACGTAACTGCTGCAATGTTAACTCTTTTTCTTCAGGTTCTTCTTCATCTTCTTCTGTTATCCCTTGCATCTGTGCATCGAACTCTGCCAACATTTCCTCTGGACTCCTGTCTTCATCATCATCATCTTCTAAGAGTTCATTCACATCATCTTCATTCATATCTTCAAAACCATCACCTGGTAATCTCCTTGCCAGCTGAACAATTTCCTGAACCTGACTCTCAAGCAAGGGAAAACCAGTGAAAGAATTAACTACAGAAGGCCATAACTTTCCCCAGCCTGCATTTAATGTTGATTGGGGCACTTCATTCCATGCACTTCTAGCATAGCTGATGGCATCTGCAATGTTAAATTTACTCCAAAAGCTTGGTACTGCCAGATTGGAGTCAGAGTCCATTGATGCAACTAGTTTTTTATAATTTTTTTTGTGTAGTTACACTTGAATGTCTGAATAACTCCCCGGTCCAGTGGTTGTATCAGAGATGTTGTATTTGGAGGTAAAAATACAACTTTTATATGTGGGGTCACATCCAGCAAAGCTTGTGGATGAGTACGGGAATTATCAAGAATGAAGAGAGCCTTGAATGCAAGGTTCTTGGTGTGCAGGTAAAACTTGACTTCAGGAATAAAGTGATGCTTAAACCAGTCAATAAATATTTCCTCTGTCATCCATGCTGACTGGTTTGACTTCCAAATTACTGGTAAGGTGTTTTTATCCACACCTCTCAAAACACGAGGAGTCTTAGAGCGGTAAATAACCATGGGCTTACACTTGAAATCACCTGATGCATTACCGCAAAGGAGCAAGGTGAAGCGATCCTTTGCTGCCTTGAAGCCCGATGCACTTTTCTCTTGCTGACTGATAAAAGTTCGTGTTGGCATTTTCTTCCAAAAAACACCTGTCTCGTCAGCATTAAAAACTTGCTGTGGCTCATAGCCACCCTCGGAAATAAGTTCCTGAAATTCAGCAGGGAAATTATTTGCTGCTGTATGATCAGCTGAAGCACTTTCACCAGAAAACTTAATATTATGTAACTTATTATGCAACTTAAAGTTCTTGAACCAGCCTGTGGTAAACATACACGCATTTTCAGGTCTGCCTTCCTTATCACACACTGCTTTAAACAACTGTAAGGCCTTTTCCCTAATTAAGAGAAAACTAAGTGGTGCACCTTTCTTTGTTTTCTGTTCGATCCACTCAAGCAACAAGTTTTCAGTTTTATTTACTTGTTGGGACCTACGTGTCATTCTTTTCATGAGGTCACATTTTGGGTTATTCATTACACAAGCTCGTATATTTGCCTCATTCTTCCTAATCGTACGAACTGACGCTTCATTAAGGCCATAGGCCCTCACTATATCCCTCACACGTGAGCCACTCTTAAGCTTATCTAATATCTCGATTTTCTTTGAAATTCCTAGACTTGAACGCTTAAACTTTTTCTTGTCACTTGCTGGAACACTTGTATGCTTACTGGGTGCCATGATTTCTTGGTATATTTATCAAAATGCAATGAAAATCAGGAAATGAATGTAAATAAACACAGCGAGCTTCCCGATACTTATCGTCCTGCACGTGTACGAACCAAACTGAAGGCTGGGAGGGATGCGTGGGTGGGTGAGGGTGGCGGGGATGGCACAAGGACTCCCCACTGACTCAATGGTTTAACCCACCGCGGGCGACCGCGCGCTAAAATTTTTCCCCTCCTGCTGAACGTGTAATATCATCTTTACGTCGTGTAAGATGATAATGTGTCGCAAAACTTAAAACGTGCAATACCGGTAACGTGTAACATAATCTCGTGCTAAATGACGTCCTACTGTATCCACTTAAAACAGCATGTGGTGCTAATTATCTCTGAATGAGCAGTTCGTCTCCAGTAAATTGCATATCGTAGTAAAAAGTGATCTCTCACGGTTCTCGGGTATTTTTCATTGTGTTTATTTCATTGATCCTTGTATGATACAGACACAAACTAAAGCAAATGGTGGAAGAAGGATTGGTATCATATAGAAACATTTTTAGAGAAATGAAAAAGCAAAAAAGTCAGAAATTATGATGTACTTCTGTAAATTTACACTGAGTGTGCCTGCCTCTCCTACCTTCCCTTCCACCTCTTCTCGCTCTGCCATGCCGAGACAGTAAGACCAACCCCTGCTTATGATGATCTACTTCCACTTAACCCTTTCAAGGTCCATGCCATAATACTATGGGTTTGAGCTCAAGGTCTGTACTATACAAATACATTGTCTTGGCTTACTCAATTAAGTAGTGAGCGGTAAATTTGGACCTAGATATGAGAGAATGGGTCTATGGGGTGAGTGTGCACCATATTATTAAAAAAATCATATCCCACTCGGTGCATGATAGAGAAAAAACTGACCGTGTATTTGGTTAAAATAGCGACTTTGCGGTGTATTTTCGGGTGGCTTTTATTGTTGTATTCTCGTTTTCTTGGTATCAATTGATAGAATGGAAGATATATTACAGAAATAGAGATGATTCTTTATTGTTTTCAGAACTGAAAGTAGCTTAAAATTGTGCTCAAAGTAGCAGAAATGTTTGATTTTGTCAATATTCCAGAAGACAGAAATTGCATCACTCATCCAGTATGCATCCAACTGGTTCATGAATGCGCTGACATTATTTATACAATCATTACATTAATGCAGTAGTCTGTGCAACAGTAAATCTATTTTTAGTGTGAATAAAAATAAAAATGGAAAGCAAGGAGAGACCTGGAGGCATAACTAAACAGAGAAATTTTTTTTTAGTGCCAGGAATGTTCACTGTTTATAATGGACCCTATTTTTAAATCAGCAATTTTGTGTGAAATTGGCCAAATTACCAATTTCTGATCAGTTTATTTGGTAATTGAAATAGTTAAATGGGTGGTTTCTTTTACTCAGTTGATAGAATGGAAAGCATACTAGCAAAATAGCTAAGAGTTTGGTTGACTGTAACAATGGAATTTATATAAAATAGGACTCAGTGGGCGAAATCACCAGTATGTGAATATCGCCAATCCCAGCTAACTTTGCAAAAGCGTAATTTTGTAAGTTTTCCATCAAATTTCATACTTTTGATGTCATTACCTTTGGAAAAAGGTTCTCTATCATTTCATAAGAATTCTTTTTTCCCTCCTTTTTTTAAATTCTTGGATCCTGAGAGCAGTTTTCAGATCAGGGGTCTGGACCCAGAAAGGGTTAATGAATTCATAGTAAGTAACCATCATGCCATACAGTTAATAAACTTATCTGTTGTGTATATGTGTGAGTGTCTGCATGTGAAAATCTAATAACTGTATTGTATGAGACACTTTTGTGTCATCATCACCGCTGCTTCCACCGCCGCCACCACCACCACCACCACTAATAATCATCATCATTGTTCATCATGTAGAACATCGTGTGTAAGACTTGTACAGTAGAACCCCATATCCACTGATTTGGTACCCGCAGTTTCAGTTATCCATGGTTTACTGTGGCTCAAAGATACCTCGAATTTTGCATAATAATGGCCCAAAAGCATAAACAGTTCTTCAAAGCCTAAGAGAAGCTGTGAAGTGCTTCCCACCAGTAAAAAAGTGATAATTCTCTATTTATTGTGCATAATTTATCCATTAAACTTTATAGTAGGTATGTATAGGACTTGTAGGTTTTGTGGGCGAGGGCTTGGACTTCCAGCAAGCATATGTGAGCGTGTTAGATAGGAGTGAATGGAGACGAATGGTTTTGGGACCTGACGAGCTGTTGGAGTGTGAACAGGGTAATATTTTGTGAAGGATTCAGGAAACCAGTTAATTGATTTAGTTGGACTTGAGTCCTGGAAATGGAAGTACAATGCCTGCACTTTAACCCTTTGACTGTTTTGGTCATATATATACGTCTTACGAGCCACTGTTTGGACGTATAAATACGCCTAAATTCTAGAGGCTTCAAATCAAACGGGAGAAAGCTGGTAGGCCCACATATGAGAGAATGGGTCTGTGTGGTCAGTGTGTGCAGTATAAAAAAAATCCTGCAGCAAGCAGTACATAATGAGAGAAAAAAAACTCCGACCATTTTTTTGGATTAAAATGCCGACTTTGAGGTGTATTTTCGTATAGTATTTATGGTTGTATTCTCTTTTTTATGGTCTCATTTGATAGAATGGACAACATACTACAGAAATATAGATGATTTTGATTAGTTTTATGATGAAAACGACCTTGAAATTGAGCTCAAAGTAGGAGAAATGTTTGATTTTTGCAAATGTTCAAGAGTAAACAAATCACGCCACGCGTCCAATACACATCAACTGGTGAGTCTAATATTCTTTCACAAGTGCACAGATATTATTTATACAGTTTTTACAATAATGCAATAGACTGCATAACAATAAATCTTCTATTTTTTGTGTGAATAAAAAAATCAAAATAGAAAGCAAGAGTAATGTTAGAGGGGCCTAAAGACATGACTAATGAACAGATAACATCTTATTTTAGTGCTAGGGATGTCTGCATTGTTTATTCTGGACCCTATTTTGAAATTGACATCTTTTTTATTTTGCATGAAATTGGCGAAATTGCCATTTTCTGACCACTTTATTGGGTAGTTGAAATCGGTAAATTGGTGATTTCTTGTACTTAATCGATAGAAGAAATGGAGTTCTAAAGAAATAGCTATGAGTTTGGTCGACTGTCCCAATGGAATTGGCCTAAAATAGGGCTCAAAGTCGGCGAAATAGCCGATGCGTATATATCACTGACATCGCTAACTTTGCGAGGCGTAAATTTTGTAAGTTTTCAATCAAATTTCAAACTTTTGGTGTCATTACAATCGGGAAAAGATTCTCTATCATTTCATAAGAAAAAAAAATTTATTTTTTTCCAAAATTTTCCGACATAGAATGACAGTTTCAGAATGGGGCCTCCGACAGTCAAAGGGTTAATGGAAGGGGATGGAGAACAGCATTTCACAAGACATAATACATACCTGGAAGCACCTTACCCTAACTTACATGTACCAGAGTTGTTGATGCTCTGAATTTTTTTCTCTGAAAGAACAGATAACAGAACCTACCAGAAATGAAAACATGCTAGACTTGATTTTCACTAATAATGAAGAATTAAGCAAACACAAATCAATCTTAATTACAATATATTCCAATCACAACCTCCTTAAAGTACAGCTTTATAAATGCATACATTGAGAACCTAAGAAATAGCTATTGTAGCCAGAAAAAAACATTCACTGTCATTCATTTAGTAGCTAACTTGCTGGAATTGCACACATCACAATTTAAATGACTCTTCAAACTGCAACATCTCTACTCATCATTCAGAGCAGAGCACAGGCACTGTTATTTACACTTCCAAAACTCAAGTTATGTTAAC
>WNWK01058007.1:0-10572 GCA_009830355.1 Cherax destructor | reverse complement strand
ACCACACTCATACATAATCACTGTCTTTGCAGAGGCGCTCAGATACGACAGCTGAGAATAGTCCCTCCCAGCTGTCAAGTCCAACTAAATCAATTAACTGGTTTCCCTGAATCCCTTCACAAAATGTTACCCTGCTCACACTCCAACAGCTCGTCAGGTCCCAAAAACCATTCGTCTCCATTCACTCCTATCTAACACGCTCACACATGCTTGCTGGAAGTCCAAGCCCTCGCCCACAAAACCTATACCCCTCCTCCAACCTTTTCTAGGACGACCCCTACCCCCGCCTTCCTTCTCCTACAGATTTATACGCCTCCAAGTCATTCACTTTGATCCATTCTCTCTAAATGACCAAACCACCTCAACAACCCCTTCAGCCCTCTGACAAATACTTTTATTAACTCCACACCTTCTCCAATTTCCACATTCCAAATTTTCTGCATAATATTTACATACACCACACATTGCCCTTAGACAGGACATCTCCACTGCCTCCAGCCTCCTCCTTGCCATTTGCAACCCATGCTTCACACTTATATAAGAGTGTTGGTACCACTATGCAAACAGCAAACAGACTTAATGTTTCTTCTCCACCATAGGAAAGAATCTAGAGTAAAATCCCAAGCTCGAACACTCGTCCAACAGACTACCTCACCAACACCTACCCAGATACACTATCCTAGCTCCTACCAACCAAGAAGTCTCGCCATAATCAACACTCTTAAAAACAAAGCAGAGACATAAACAGCTTACCACCCTTTATGTACAAAAAGTTCACAGGTACTGTCACTAATTATAGCAGCAATATTCAATAAATCCATTGAATCTTCTACTCCCCCATATTCCCTAAAATATCTAGGGTCATCCCATCCACAAAGGAGGTGACCAAATTGACTTGAATAATTATAGACCAATCTCAAATCTACCACTGCTTTCTAAAATCTTCGAAAATTAATTCATAGACAGATCTATTCCTACCTCTCTCACACAATGTACTCAACCCCTGTCAATTTGGATTCAGGACTAACAAGAGCACAAACGATGTATAACACACATGTTAGAGTTAATATACACGCACTTGAGAAGAAAGGAGTCCCGCTGGGAATCTTTCAAGACCTACGCAAAGCATTTGATACAGTCGACCATGATTTATTGCTCACAAAATTAGCGCACTATGGTATTAGGGGCACCCACTCAACTACCTAAAGTCGTACCTTAGCAACAGAAGCCAGTACGTGTACACAAATGGAGAGAACTCTTCCACACAACAAATTACAGTCGGAGTCCTCAAGGAAGTGTCCTGGGGCCACTCCTATTCCTCATTTACATAAACGACCTACCGAATGCATCACAACTACTCAAACCCATATTATTTGCAGATGACACAACATATGTCTTCTCTCACCCAAATCCAGTCATACTAGCCAACACTGTTAATGCCGAATTACAGAAAATATCAACATGGATGAAGACAAATAAGCTTACCTCAAGTACTGACAAGACCTATTCATTCAGGTTGGAAACAAAGCCACAAATGTTCCACTTAACATAACGCTAATGGTTCCCCCATCCAAGACTCACAGAGGGAAAATTCTAGAAATCCACCTTGACAGTAGTCTTAAATTCCAAACACACATACAACAAATTTCCAAGAAAATCTCAAAGACAGTAGGTATATTATCAAAGATACGCATTATGTGCCACAACCAGCCTCATTGCACTATATCATTCTCTTATCTACCCTTATCTCACCTATGGAATCTGTGCATGGGGCTCAACAACATTAAATCACCTTAGACCACTCATAACCCAGCAAAAGGCTGCAGTAGGATGATAACAAATTCCACTCTAGACAGCATACTCCACCTATATTCAAACTTTAAATCTACTCACCGTAAAAATATTCATACCTATTCATGTGCCTTCTACATACATAAAACTCTACATGCTAATATCAACCCTCCGCTCAAAATTCTCCTCACCAACTTTAATAGGTCCCACGACCACGACACAAGACACAGATCACTATTTGACATACCCCGAGTCCATACTCAACCAATGTAAAAATTGTATCACATAAAGGGCCCAGAATCTGGAATTCATTACCAGTAAATATTAAGTTAACCTTGTCGGAAAATCAATTCAAGACTCTTCTCAAAAATCACCTACTCACCCTATACTAAATACTCATACTGTAACAAACTTTCAAACCCAATGTTATTTTACTTAAGATAATCTCAGTTTTATATTGTCATCCTCCTTAACACTTGTTGCAATTTCATATCATCATATTGTCATTTTAATTAGTATAATATCATCATTTTGTTAATTTGAAATAAAATATATAACTAGAAGAAACTCAATAAATTTCTCTAGTATTGTTATTTTACTAGTATAGCATCAACATATTGTAACTTGAAATAAAATATACAACTAGAATAAACTCAATCAATTTCTCTAGTATTAAGTACTTAGTGAATAAGTCTTTAGAATAAGCTGCCTAGCCATGGCATGCCAGTGGCTCTCCTTGCATTACAGTTTTATAATTGTAACTACCAATAACTATGTATACTTGTAACTTGCAACAAAATAAAAATATTATTATTATTATTATTATTATTATTATTATTATTGTTATTATACTTTCGTACATTCCCTTCTTTGCCTCCATGGATAACGTTTTTTGTCTCCACAGATACATCAATGCACCACTCACCTTTTTTCCTTCATCAGTTCTATGGTTAACCTCATCCTTCATAAACCCATCCTCCGACACGTCCACTCCCAAATATCTGAAAACATTTATTTCTTCCATAATCCCTCTCTCCAATGTGATATCCAATTTTTCTTTATTTAAATCGTTTGATACCCTCATCACCTTACTCTTATCTATGTTCACTTTCAACTTTCTACCTTTACACACCCTCCCAAACTCGTCCACTAACCTTTGCAACTTTTCTTTAGAATCTTCCATAAGCACAGTATCATCAGCAAAAAGTAACTGTGTCAACTCCTATTTTGCATTTAATTCCCCATAATTTAATCCCACCCCTCTCCCCAACACCCTAGCATTTACTTCTTTTACAACCCCATCTATAAATATATCAAACAACCATGGTGACATTACACATCCCTGTCTAAGACCTACTTTTACCAGGAAGTAATCTCCCTCTCTCCTACACACCCTAACCTGAGCCTCACTATCCTCATAAAACTCTTTACAGCCTTCAGTAACTTAATACCTATTCCATCCACTTGCAACATTTGCCACATTGCTCCCCTATCCACTCTATCATATGCCTTTTCTAAATCCATAAATGCAATGAAAACTTCTCTACCTTTATCTAAATACTGTTCACATATATGCTTCACTGTAAACACTTGATCTACAATCCCCTACCACTCTAAAGCCTCCTTGCTCATCTGCAATCCTACTCTCTGTCTTACCTCTAATTCTTTCAATAATAACCCTGCCATACACTTTACCTGGTATACTCAGTAAACTTATTCCCCTATAATTCTTACACTCTCTTTTATCCCCCTTCCCTTTATATAAAGGAACTATACATGCTCTCTGCCAATCCCTAGGTACCTTCCCCTCTTTCATACATTTATTAAACAAAAATACCAACAACTCCAGCACTATTTTTCCCCCTGCTTTTAACATTTCTGTCATGATCCCGTCAGTTCCAGCTGCTTTACCCCCTTTCATTCTACGTAATGCCTCACGCACCTGCCCTACACTCACATCCTGCTCTTCTTTACTCCTAAACGATGTTGTACCTCCCTGGCCAGTGCATGAAATTACCCCTCCCTTTTTCATCGACATTTAAAAGTTCCTCAAAATATTCCCGCCATCTACCCAATACCTCCAGCTCCCCATCTACTAACTCCCCTACTCTGTTTTTAACTGACAAATCCATTCGTTCCCTAGGCTTTCTTACCTTGTTTATCTCACTCCAAAATTTTTTCTTGTTTTCAGCAAAATTTCCTGACAAGAGCCTCTCCCATTCTTTCATCTGCTCTTCTTTTGCACTCTCTCACCACTCTCTTCACCTTTCTTTTACTCTTCATATACTCTGCTCTTCTATTAACACTTTTGTTTTGTAAAAACCTCTCATAAGCTACCTTTTTCTCTTTTATCACACCCTTTACTTCTTCATTCCACCACTCACTCCTTTTTCATCCTGCACCCACCCTCCTATAGCCACAAACTTCTGCCCCACATTCTAATACTGCATTTTTAAAACTATCCCAACTCTCTTCAACCCCCCCCACTACTTATACTTGCACTAGCCCACCTTTCTGCCAATAGTTGCTTATATCTCACCCTAACTTCCTCCTCCCTTAGTTTATACACTTTTACCTCTCTCTTACTTGCTGTTGTTATTTTTTTTTTGTCCCATCTACCTTTTACTCTAACTGTAGCTACAACTAAATAATGATTAGATATATCTGTTGCCCCTCTATAAACATGTACATCCTGAAGCCTACCCATCAACCTTTTATCCACCAATACATAATCCAACAAACTACTTTCCTTACATGCTGTATCATACCTTGTATATTTATTTATTCTCTTTTTCATAAAATATGTATTACTTATTACCAAACCTCTTTCTACACATATCTCAATTAATGGTTCCCCATTTACATTTACCCCTGGCACCCCAAATTTACCTACGACTCCCTCCACAACATTTTTATCCACTTTAGCATTAAGATCCCCAACCACAATTACTCTCTCACTTGGTTCAAAACTCCCTACACACTCACTCAACATTTCCCAAAATCTCTCTCTCTCCTCTACACTTCTCTCTTCTCCAGGTGCATAAACACTTACTATAACCCACTTTTCACATCCAACCTTTATTTTACTCCACATAATCCTTGAATTTATACATTTATATTCCCTCTTTACCTGCCATAACTGATTATTCAACATTATTGCCACTCCTTCTTTAGCTCTAACTCTATTTGAAACCCCTGACCTAATCCCATTTGTTTCTCCCCACTAAAACTCTCCTACCCTCTTCAGCTTTGTCTCACTTAAAGCCAGGACATCCAGCTTCTTTTCATTCATAACATCTACAACATCCACGCACATTCAAACATCCCACTTTGACGGTTTTCTTCTTTTATATATATCTTCTTCTTTCTTTCAACATGTCAGCCGTTTCCCACCGAGGCAGGGTGGCCCAAAAGGAAAAACAAAAGTTTCTCCTTTTACAATTAGTAATTTATTCAGGAGAAGGGGTTACTAGCCCCTTGCTCCAGGCATTTTAGGCGCCTCTTACGACACGCATGGCTTACGGAGGAAGAATTCTGTTCCACTTCCCCATGGAGATAAGAGGAAATAAGAACAAGAACTAGTAAGAAAATAGAAGAAAACCCAAAGGGGTGTGTATATATATGCTTGTACATGAATGTGTAGTGTGACCTAAGTGTAAGTAAGTAGCAAGATGTACCTGAAATCTTGCATGTTTATGAGACAGAAAAAAGACACCAGCAATCCTACCATCATGTAAAACAATTACAGGCTTTTGTTTTACACTCACTTGGCAGGACGGTAGTACCTCCCTTGGCGGTTGCTGTCTACCAACCTACTACCTAGGTTTTATATACAAACAAACAAACAAACAAACAAATTTTATTTCATTGCAGGTTACATGGGTATCGGAAGTTACAATGTAAATTGAGTGCAAGGAGAGCCACTGACATGCCATGGCATTAGGGGCAGCTTATTCTAGTCCTTAAAAACTATGTACTTAATATTAGAGAAATTTATTGAGTTTATTCTAGTTAAAAATTATTTTCAAAATTACAATATGATGAAATTTTACTGTTTAAATTATTATATAATGATATTAGATCTTAGATTGTTACAGGTGTTAAGATTCTTGAATGATAATATGGAATTGAGATTATCTTAAGGAAAATAACATTGAGCATTTTGACATTAACTTATAATATGAGTAGGGGTAACATAATAGTAACATATTATTAAAAATTGAGATTATCGTATAGGAAAGTAACAATGAGCATTTTTCAAAGTAGTTTATAGCATGATCATTTAGGTTTGGGTGAGTAGGTGGTTTTTGAGTTAGTCTTAAATTGATTTTCAGACAAGATTATCTTAATATTTACTGGTAATGAATTCCAGATTCTGGGGCCCTTTATGTGCATAGAATTTTTACATAGGTTGATATGAACACGGGGTATATCAAAAGTGATCTGTGTCGTGTGTTGTGGTCATGGGTCCTATTAAAGTTGGTGAGGAGAGTTTTGAGCAGAGGGTTTATATTAGAGTGTAAAGTTTATATATGTAGTAGGCACAAGAGTAAGTATGAATGTTCTTTACGGTGAGTAGTTTGAGACTTTTGAATATTGGTGGAGTATGCTGTCTAGAGTGGGAATTTGTTATCATTCTGACTGCGGCCTTTTGTTGTGTTATGAGTGGTCTAAGGTGATTTAACGTTGTTGATCCCCATGCACAGATTCCATAGGTGAGATACGGGTAGATAAGTGAATGATATAGTGCAAGGAGAGCTGATTGAGGTACATAATAGCGTATCTTTGATAATATGCCTACTGTCTTCGAGATTTTCTTGGAAATTTGTTGTATATGTGTTTGGAATTTAAGGCTACTGTCAAGGTGGATTCCTAGGAATTTTCCCTCTGTGAGTCTTGTGATGGGTGTACCATTAAGTGTTATGTTAAGTGGAACATTTGTGACTTTGCTTCCAAACTGTATGAAGTAGGTCTTGTCAGTATTGAGAGTAAGCTTGTTAGTCGTCATCCATGTTGATATTTTCTGTAATTCGGCATTAACAGTGTTGGCCAGTATAACTGGATTTGGGTGAGAGAAGACATATATATATATATATATATAAATTATTTATGCAGTGGAACCTCGGTTTTCGTATACCCTAGTTTGTATGTAAAACAATAGTTTTTCTCTATAAAATGTATTTTTTGTTAATATTTTTGGGTGTCTGGAACGGATTAATTGGATTTACATTATTCTTATGGGAAATACTAACAAAAAATACATTTTATAGAAAATAACTATAGTTTAACATACAAACTATGGCATACGAAAACCGAGGTTCCACTGTATTACGTATTATTATTATTATTTTTAACTGCCTCCCACTAAGGTAGGGGGACCTAAAAAGAAAAATGAAAGTTTTTATTTTTACATTTAGTAATTTAAGCAAGAGAAAGGGTTACTACCCCCTTGCTCACCATTTTAGTCACTTCATAAGACACATATGGCTTACGGAAGAAGGATTCTTTTCTACTTCCCCACGGAGAATTATTATTATTATTATTTTAAATGAGACATATTCTATAATCAAATCTCTCGTTTGGATTTTCTCAGACTCGTGCTGTCTACAAGTGGGTTGCACCCAGGGTGTGCAGGGAGATAAAAGGCTCCGTGTCACTTCCCCCATCAGGAGAAGTCAAAACATGTCCGCCTTGTAATCCAGGAATGCACTACACCACTGGATTAGGTAAACAGGCTCATTTTGTATGTCACACTAGATATTCAGTACATTATCTTCCAATTTTAAGTTAGTGATTCATATTACATTGCAAAAAAAATTTCATCATTAGATCATACTTTTAGCATTTTCTGCAAGCAGTACCAGTACCCTCAAGGGAGGTGTCTTGATGCCAGGGAGAGGCTCTGATCTAAGGAACTGGACTTATCCTCCCATTTCTTGGATCAAACCTGAATGCCTTCCATTCCCCAGGTACTACATGACTCCTTTGGGTTTAGGGTATGTCCCCTTATTAAAAAATAAACTGCAAGCAATAGAGCAATAATTTCTGGATATTATAATGGAAAGGCTTTATTTAATTACTTGAAGAAAAACTTAAAATTTATTATGTAGTTCAAAAAATGCCTCTGCAGACTGGTGTTAGGGGATCAAAGAAAACTGAGTGAATAAGTTAAATAAAGATTAAAGATTTTATTTCTTTGCAAAGGTTGCAATGTGTAATTACAATTTTGATTTGCTAAGTACAAAGAAAGCCACTATCATGCCGGGGCATTTTGGGCAAACTAATCCTAGTACATAATAACTACTTAAGTCTATACAAGTTAAGAATGGTTAACTTTGTAATAAATTTTGATTTTATCTTAATACTAATGTGAGGTAGTCAGGGTGGAGGTTTATAAGAATAATAATCTTGAAGTTGCACATAATAAAAACAATTAATGGTTCAAACAGTAATATTTTATGGAGTGGCAGATGTTTTAATAGACTAGAGGTCATATAATATAATATTTGGGCGAGTTGCTTCAAACTGATTAGAAGTTGTTTTGGTTGGTTTGGTTAGTATTGAGAGATGAGATGATTTTTAAGCATAGCCCTAAATTTGTATGTAGTCAGGGGATCCTTAATCAATTCAGGTAGTGAATTCCAGATCTTTGGGCCCTTTATGACGAATAATAAAAGTTATGAGCAGTTTGAAGGATGGTTGGCAAGTGTGAAGTAAAACAGTGAGGTCAAAGAGGTATGGTGTAACTCTTAAGAATGGAGCATTGAAGTGTGGAGGACCAGTTTGTGATAAGCAAGTAAGTTTATTCAGGTATACACTAATACAGTTACAGTGGAACCTCGGTTTTCGTTTTTAATTTGTTCCAGAGAGTCTGACGAAAACCGAATTCGACAAAAACTGAAGCAATATTTCCCATAAGAAAATAATATGGGAAAATATTTTAGTTCCAGATCCAGAGCTGAAGGAAAGTTGGAACAAGAAAAACAGGGTCAGAATTGAATGAAAACAGTAGGTTTCAGGATTTGTTTGACATAATATATTGCTGTCAGGATCTCATTAAGGTAAGGAGGTGCCTTTTAATGGCAGCATTGAAGCATTTGGCAGATAGGAAACCCTTTGAATCTTAACCCTTTGACTGTCGCAACCCTCAATCCTGAGTGCCATTCTGTTGTCGCAAAATATTCGAAAAAAAAAAAAATTATTTTTTCTTATCAAAATGTTAAGATTATTTTTCTGATTGTTTTTATCCTAAAAACAGATTTTTGCCATCAATACTTACCGAGATATGGAGGTGTAAAGTTGGCAGAAAATGAGCCGCGTATGGCAACAGCGGCGACTGCCGCTCACTCAGTAAACATTTGTTTACTTCCATTCGTAGATTTCTTGTTTTTTTCACTATTTTCTTTTTTTACGTAACTTATGTGGCCTGTGAGACCAAGGTAAGGTGCAATGTATATATATACATTCGTTGTATGCAACACAATAATAGCATAAACATTAGTATCTTTATATTGTTTACAAAACTTGTTTACACAAATGAACAATACAAAAAAAATCTTTATTACTATTGTTCTATAATATATATACAAATGTACAGTCACTGGACATGTTCATAGACATTCTGCAGCTTGTGGAACTCTTTGAAACATGGTTCCATGCACAGTGGTGTTTTACATTCCTCACACATAAAACGAGTGTGTCTGCATTTTTGTGGGCGTATTTTTGTATATACACAGACAAAACATCTCTTCTGAGCAGTTTCCTTCAAAGTAGTAGCAGTTGTGTTAGGTAGTTTTCCTAGGTTGATGGTCGTCTGGGTCGTCCTTCCTTCCTTCCTTCCTTCCTACATTCCTTCCTACATACCTACCTTCCTTCCTACCTACCTTCCTTCCTTCCTTCCTACCTACCTACCTACCTACCTACCTACCTACCTACCTACCTACCTACCTACCTACCTACCTACCTACCTACCTACCTTTCTTCCTTACTACCTTTCATCTCGTCCTTCCTTTCTTCCTTCTGGTTTCTATATATACACACAGTCACTGGACACGTGCCTAGAACTGCTATAAGCTTCTGGAAGCTGGTTGTTGTGTCTGGGTCATCATTCCGACCTTCCTTCCTTTCTTCTAACCTTCCTTCCTACATTCCTTCCTTCCTTTCATCTCGTCCTTCCTTTCTTCCTTCCATCTGGTTTCTATATATACGCATATATAATCACTGGACACTTCATAGAATTGCTATTAGCTTCTGGAAGCTGGTTGTTGTTTCTGGGTCGTCATTCCTTCCTTCCTTCCTGCCTACCTTCCTTCCTGCCTGCCTTCCTTCCTTCCTGCCTTCCTTCCTACCTTCCTTTCTACCTTCCCTCCTGCCTTCCTTCCTGCCTTCCTTCCTGCCTTCCTTCCTACCTTCCTTTCTACCTTCCTTCCTACCTTCCTTCCAACCTTCCTTCCTACATGCCTTCCTACATTCCTTCCTTCCTTCCTACATTCCTTCCTTCCTACATTCCTTCCTACATTCCTTCCTTCCTTCCTACATTCCTTCCTACATTCCTACCTTCCTTCCTTTCATACCGTCCTTCCTTTCTTTCATCTCCTTCCTTCTGGTTTCTATATATACACATATATAGTCACTGGACACTTCATAGAACTGACATTTAGCTTCTGGAAGCTGGTTGTTGTGAGTGTGTGGACTTGTAAATATGCTGAGTCAGGGTGCGGCTGCTGTCAAAATGACATATTATACCACCACTCACCTGTCAACACCCATGGGGTCCCAAGC
>WNWK01058006.1:0-10572 GCA_009830355.1 Cherax destructor | reverse complement strand
GTAACAATTCACAATAACCCACAATACTCTGACTGCAACAGTTCACAACTAACTTGTAAAAAATCTTAGGGGGGACTCTGTCCATCCTGGGCCAGAAAAAGACAGGAGAATTTAATTAATTGTCAAGACACAAGTGAGTGAGAAGGAAGAAAAAGATCTGAAGAAAGGGGAGAAGAGTCGCCCCCAACCTGGGCCCCCCGGGAATCCCCCCGGGCCAGTGCTCCTCAGGTGGTGGTCCGGGGGCCACTGCTAATCCATGGACCACCAGTTGCCTGTCCATGGCGAGTTGCCAGGAGTGAAGGGAAAAACAACGTTCTTACAAGTAGAATGTAAATTTGCCATAGTGCCCCGGTGTGCATTCTGAGTAGATTCACTATAATCGTAATACTTGCAATATAAACAACTGAGCTAGTTAACATGAACCCCGGGATGCCCCTGGTGGGTTTGTGCTTATTCCCCTTTTTAAATTAACTTTGGGGAGCAGAGGTCCCAGGCAACACTGCAACCAACACCACCTGATACACAGCCAAAGGGGATGGGTACACACACATGCTGGCTTTTTTTACATTAATTCAGCACCCCGGTAAAATAAAGTGTCCAAAATTGTACTGACATGTTTGAAATTTTGGGGGTGTCAACCACTTGATGCTGGTGATGTTTTATAGCATGGCAACAACGAATCACTGGTAAACATAGTAAATTTAGTGGAGCTTTCCCCGGTTCGGGGGGGAGACCAAAGTAAACAAACAGGGGGGAAGTTCATTCATCTCACCGGAGGAGGGGTTTGACTATCAGTGTGATGGACATGTTGGATTTTGTCCATTAAAGGAGGGGGAAGGTGAGTGTCCAGCCCTTGATTTGACTAGTCTTGTGTTGGATCACAGTGAGAGTGGACTGGCCTCAACCTGCAAAATTGTTCTGAAAACTGTTCTCTTTTCTTCAGCCATGTCTGTGGGCTTCCCCCTGACCATGTCTGTGAGACTTACCCTGCCCCCGTCTGTGAGACTCTCCCCCTGACCATGTCTGTGAGACTTCCCCTTTTACCATGTCTGTGAGACTTACCCTGACCATGTCTTTAGATTCCCCGACCATGTCTGTGGGGACTTACCCTGACCATGTCTGTGAGATTTCCCTGACCATGTCTGGGGGCCACCTGACCTGTCTGTGGGATTTACCCTGACCATGTCTGTGAGACTTACCCTGACCATGTCTGGGGAGACTTCCCCGACCATGTCTGGTGGGTTTACCCTGACCATGTCTGTGAGACTTACCCGGGCCCCTTTTTGAAGGGCTTCCCCCGCCCAAAACTGTGAGACTTACCCTGACCATGTCTGTGGGGACCCTTTCCTGACCATGTCTGTGAGACTTCCCCCGACCATGTCTGTGAGTTTTTCCCCCTGACCATGTCTGTAAGAACCCTGACCATGTCTGGGGGGATTACCCTGACCATGTCTGTGGATTTACCTGACCATGTCTTGAGACTTACCCTGACCATGTCTGTGAGATTACCCTGACCGGGGGGTTTTCCCCACCCTCCCCCGTGTCTGGGGGCCCCTGACCGTGTCTGTGATACACCCTGACCTTTCTGTGAGACTTACCCTGACCGTGTCTGTGGATTACCCGGGGACCGTGTCTGTGAGACCCCCTTGACCGTGTCTGTGAGGCTGTTTCTTAACTATGTCGGGGGAAAATTCATCCATGGTGCCATTTAAAAAAGGAAATGTGGATATTGCTGCCATAACACGTGTCCGATCAATCAAGCTGCAGCATCAGCTGATTAACACAAAACCCCAAATTTTTTCCCCATCAGTTGCTTTGCTGCTGAAAACCCCTTCTAAAAAAAAAATTTTTTCCGAATGAATGCCCTTTTTTTTTTTTCCCCAAAAAAAATTAAAATTTTCCCCCCTTCATCTTTTTTATTACCCCAAAAAAAACACGGGGGGGGGCCCAACCCCACAGCCCCTATATGCTTTTTTGTTAATAACCCGCACATAAAAGTATGAAATTTTGGGCAAATTTGTCCGACTCGGTTTAAAAAAATCACACTAACTTTGTAAACAGTCCATGTTAAAAAACATCATCTTAAGCCCCCTCTTCTTTAAAGGGTTAAAAGGGTTTCCCGCTTTTTCACAACCTTCATGATTTTTTCCCCTTCTTTTTCTTTCAACACGTCGGCCTTTCCACCAAGGCAGGGGGGGCCCAAAAAAAACGAAAGTTTTTTTCCTTTTTTATTTAGTGAAAATACAGGGGAAAGGGGTTCTAGCCCCTTGCTCAGGGGCTTTTAGTCGTCTCTTATGACACGAGGCTTACGGAGGAAGAATTTGTTCCACTTCCCCATGGAGAATGATCTTTACACAACAATAACTTATATTATCAAGGCTAATTTATTACTCTAACCTCTCCATGTTCACTCTATTGGCTTTTAACCCCCTTCCCCCTATCTATACCTTCATGCTACTTTTTTTCTCTCACTCCTTGAGAAGTTATGTGAATTTGTGTTTTTTTCACTTTTTTTAAAAAAGTACAACAAATTTGTTTAAACAGACATGGGGGAAAACCCCTGGGACTTTTCCCCGGGCCCTTGTGTACTCACACCTTACTCCTCACTCTCTGCTTATATATGCTGCCAGTATAACCTGTGTGTTAAAGTGATCAAGGTTCCAGGACTAAAATTTTTTATCACATGTTTTTTAAACCAAAAAAGTTCACTATAAAACCTTACGCTCACTGTGAATGATTCCAGTTTCCCTAGCTGGGGCATTTTTCAAATTTCCCCAGTGATGGTGTTATGTGTCAGTTGTTTTATCCAAAAGGGGAATAATCTCAAGTCATTTACTAGAGTTCCAGTGTTTTCACAACAGTTGTATGCAGTTTTGGCTGCTGTGGGGGCAAGGGACCCTGTTTATGCCCCCTTGTCAGTCATAGTCGTGTCGGTTCCCCCCAAAATGAGGACAGTATGTAAAAAAATTCACCCGTTGTTGGGGGGGAAGGTTCATTTTATCAGCTCTTAAAAAACCTGTTTTTTTACAGATTTATCAAATACATCGGGAAATTTTCAAAATAAATACTGACAAGATCTGTCAAAAATAAGTCACTGACAAGATCTGTCAACAGTACAGTCCCCTGACAAGATCTGTCAACAGTACAGTCACTGACAAGATCTGTCAACAGTACAGTCACTGACAAGATCTGCCCCAAAAGGGGAAAAAATAACAAGGATGGTCGGAGGTGGCCCCCAAAAATTGTTTGATATCAAATTACGTTTAGATTATTATTTCATGAAAAAGTACTAAACCTGTAGGGCCCTGCAGCGCCGGGGGGGAAAAAGGAAGGGGTTTTAGACCGATTAAGGGGTTGGGGTTGTCCAGTTCCTTGGATAAACCCCCCCACTAGCGTTAAAGGAACCCCCTTGGGGAATTTTTGTTCAAATTCCCCGGTCATCGTCTCCCCCTCACTGTGGCTTTGGAGGCTGACCCCCCTCAGCAGGGCGGCCCTTTTTGGGTTTTTTTGGGGGTTATGAGTATGTTTAAAAATACTGACGTCCCCCTCTTAAAACCCTTTTTCCGGGCATTTCCCCGGAAAAAAGAAAAATTTTTTAAATGTTTTCATATGAGGGATGGGGGTAGTCAATGAAGGGGTTTACCCTAAATTTTTAAATTCAAAAAAAATTTTCCGGATCCAATTTTCGGGGCCCTTTTGGGCCCGCCCGGAAAGGGGGTTTAAATTTTAAAAGGTTAAAAATTTTAAAATTTTTAATGCACCAAATAAGTTTTTTTCTAATTTATTATACTAGTAGACAATATAAAAAAAATAAAGGGGCTTTTTTTAAAAACAATTTGTAAGTATAAAAAAATAAAAAATAAAAAAAAGAAAGATGCACACATTGAAAAAGGGGAAAAAATTTTAAGTTAATATTCCTAATTTCCCCTTTGGGAAAAAAATTTAATTTTAGATAACTAATTACTGAATGAAAGGCTATAAAAAAAAATTTTTTCCCCTTTTTGATGAAAAGGGTTTAAATTTGCATGTTGAACAGAAAATGAGGTTGTAACATGACGTTTCTTTGTGTTGAATACTTGCATGACAATGTTTTCCCCTTTTGATGGCCATGAGGAGCATGTTATCCCCAACCCCCACTGTCATCAGGCCCCGCTGCACGTTGGTACTGCATTGAAGATGGCAATTAAGGCTTGAAAACCTATCATTTAACAAATTTTGGGAATATTTTTTGGGTCTTGGGGTTGATCTTTTTTTGTTTTTCCCCTACTTTTTTTCCCTTTTATCTTGAGTTTTTAAAAGACTTCCGCAAAAAATTTTTGTGTCATGATTTGGCTTTTTGGGGCCACAACCACGGCAGTGAAGAAGGGGCCTGCATTCACAACAGAAAAAATCAAAACATAGGCAAACAGCCGCATGTACCAAAAAATTTTTTATTTCATTGGTGTTTTGGATATGTACCAAAAAAATTACTTTTTTTAATACCTCCCATTTAAAAAAAAATTCTTTTTGACTGGGGCACTGGGGGTTGTCTTTAGTCTTAGATTCCCCTTTTATATCTTTGAATAAAGTTTAAGGGGTTCCCCCCCCTACTTTTTTTAAAGTCAAGGTTTGTTGTTTTCCCCTTAAACAAGGAATTTTCATTGGTTTTTTAAAAAAAGTGCCTCTGGGCACTATGTTTTTTTTCCCTTTGTTTGACAGGATCAAAATTTTGGTTTTTTTACATCTATTTTCTGTACTGTTCCCCTGTACCTGCAGTTTTTTTTCTTAGTACCTTGGGGAAAGGGGGGACTTGAAAAAAAAATTGTCAGCATAGATTGCTGATGTCTTTCTTTTTTGAGAGTTGTTAAATTAAAATCTTTGAACTTATTGGTAGTTTAGTTTCTTCATCGGGGGGGGTTTATTGGATGGTTTTGAAAAGTCGTTTTGCCTTCAAAAAGATTATATCATGGGATTCCATCTTCACTTTTCGCAAAAAATTTAAACCCCATTTGTCGGGAAAGGTGTACTGTCTGAGTTTTCCCCGCGGGTTTTCCCTTAAAACCCAAAATTTTTCATCAATAGACTGCCTGGGTGTAGCTGGAACTTGCGTCCCCCTTGTTAGTGCGGGGAAAAAGGTTATTTTTTGGAATCGGGGCCTTACGCTTTTTTGTTAAAATTGAAATGAACTGTACGCCTAAGCAACCTAAATCTTTTTTGATGCCCCGTTTGCAACCTGGATTGCCTTAGTTGAACTTGCCCAATAATCATCTGGGGGGTAAACAAATACCCATAAACAACAGAATACCTATGAACTGGATTATTTCTTCACAATCAGTTAAAAAAATAGCATCTATTTTTTTTTTCTTGGATACAAATTATTTAATATGTCATGCTTTTTATCATATTTGGGGGAAAAAACTGCTAAAATAATCAAATGGAACTTAATTGCAAGAGGCTTTTCATGTTGGTATACACTAAAGTCTTTTTTGATATTTTTCCTTTTCCATGCAGCATCAGCTTGAAAAAGAAGCTCATCAGGGGTCTTCTCGGGTACCCCCGGTCCCCAATACCTTTCTTTTTTTGGCTAATTTAGGTTTTTTTGGTGGCCTATTTCCTCCCCATCATCTTTTACACCTGTGCATCATTTGGGAAAATATTCATCACCACTGTCAAGTAATTCCAGGTCATCGGGGGTCGGGGTCTGAGTCACTTTCCTCCAAAATGCAGAGATATTTGGACTTTTTTCGGGGGTTTACCAAAAACAATTTCTCATTGATCGGGGAAGACAATAAAAATGTTTTGTACACAACCACTACATAATTCATATATGCTTTTGAATTTTTTATATAAATATTTATTTACTGAAATTTAAAATTTTGGGCCCGACGGGGGACCGTATTTTAATGGTCCTCTTTTTTTTCACTTTTTTTTTTTGATGGTAAATCATATTATGCATATCTAACTCCCCATATATATCTCAAAACATGCCTAAAAAATTCATTTAAAACTGGACACAACAATCAAATACTTTTTCCACATTGTAAAGTATAATCACAATGTATAGAGTGGAACCCCGAGAAAAAAACCGGTTTTTGGGGGACCTTTTAACGAGAAGGTTTTTATTTTGGTCCCCCCAACCAATGGGAAGCGAGCAGACGCGGTCTCCCCCTTTGCTGGACGACCGAGAAGGCTTTAAAATTTGGCAGAAACAGAGAACGGGAACCTGATGCGCAGGGGGGGGGAGGACCGGGGGAAAAAATGCTTTCAGGACCGTATTTTGACGGGGGCCCGCAAAGGGGTTTCAGACACCACAACACCCCCCCGTTACCACATCTTTTAAAGATTGCCATAGACTGTCAGTAGGGGGGGGGGGTTACCTGGGAGGTGACTCTGCGCATCTCTAACTGGCCCCCACCGAAAGCCCAACTTAAGATGAGCCCTTTCTCTTTCCCCCGACCACCTACCCTCTCACACCCCCCTGCCCTCACACCCCCTCTTTTCCAACCCCCCCCCCTCCCCCCACCCCTCACACCCCCCGATCCCTCACACACACCTGCCCCTCACATACATCCCCCCTGACACCCCTCCCCCCCCACATACCCCTGCCCCCATCCCCTGCCCTCACCCCACCCCCCCACACCCCCACCCTTTACACACCTGCCCTCACATCCTCTCCCCCCCGAAAAACCCCCCCCCCTAAAAACCCCTGCCCCCCAACCCCTCCCCCCCCACATACCCCTCCCCCCCCCCCCCCCTCCCCCTAAATACCCTCCCCCTCACCCCGCCCTCACACCCTCCCCCTCAAACACCCTCCCCCTCACCTCCCTACTCCCCCTGCCCTCCCCCCCTCCCCCCCCACCCCCAGTCCCTAATATACCTCTGACCCCTCAAACCCCTTCCCCATCATCCCCTCCCCTCTCAAACAGCTGCCCCTCACACCCTGTCCCCACCCCCTCACCCCCGGGCCCCCCCTCAAACACCCCCCCCTCTCAAACCCCCCCCCCCCCACACACTACCCCCTCAAACACCCGCCCCTCGCCCCCCAAACCCTAATATACCCCTGCATTTCCCCCCCCAAAACACTCCTCCCCCCCCTCAAACACCCTGCCCACTCGCCCCCCCCCTTCCCTTCCACCAACCCCCCCTAAAACCCCCCCTCCCCCCCACACCCCCCCCCCTCACACACCCCCCCCCCCTCACCCCCTGCCCTCTCCACCCCCCCTCCCCCACCCCTGTCCATCCCCCCCTGTCCATCACACCCCAGCTCCATCACACCCCTGCTCCATCACACACCCTGCCCTCTCACCCCCCCCTTTCCCCTCCACCCCTGCCCCTGAAACACTCCCCCTCAACACCTTGTTCCCTGCCCCCCCCCTGCCCCTTCACACCCCAGCTCCCCACACCTCTCCCCCTCAAACACCCCTGCCCTCTCCCCCCCCTACCACTCACACACCTACCCCTTCACACACCTGCCATTCATATACACCTGCCCCTCATACACCCCTACCACTCCCCCCCCCCCCCTCATGACCCTGCCATTCACACCTCCCTCATACACCCCTGTCATTCACACACCTGCCCCTCCCCCTGTCATTCACAACCCCCCTCATACACCCCTGCCACTCACACACCTTCCTGTCATACACACCTGCCATTCACACCTGCCCTCACACATCTGTCATTCACATACCCCTTGCTCCTCACACACCTTCCCCTCACCTACCATTCACACACACCCCTGCCACTTGCCCCCTCACACACCCTTGCCACACACCCCTGCCATTCACACACCTGCCCTTCACACACCTGCCCCTTACCTGCCATTCACACACACCCCTGCCACTCACACTTGCCCCCACACACACCCCTGCCAATCACACACCTGCCCCTCACACATACCTGCCATTTATGCACACCTGCCCCCTCACTCCTGCTATTCACACACCTGCCATTTATATACACCAGCCCCTTACACACCTCTGCCTGCCACTCGCATAACCCTTGCTCCTCACACACACCTGCCCCTCATACACCCCTGCCACTCACATCTGCCTCTTACACCTCTGCCACTCACACCTGCCCATCATACACCTCTGCCACTCACACACCTGCCCCTCATACACCCCTGCCACTCACACACCTGCCTCTTACACCTGGAGTATAGCCCGGTCTGTGACCAGGCTTCATGTTCGATCAGAGCCTGATCAACCAGGCTGTTACTGCTGGCTGCACGCAGTCCAACATACGAACAACAGCCTGGCTGGTCAGGTACAGACTTTAGGTGCCTGTCCAGTGCCTGCCACTCACACACACCTGCCCCTCATACACCCCTGCCACTCACACACCTGCCCCTCATACACCCCTGCCATTCACACACCTGCCCTTTACACCCCTGCCACACACACACCTGCCCCTCATACACCCCTGCCCCTCATACACCCCTGCCCCACACACCTGCCCCTCATACACCCCTGCCATTCATACACCTGCCCTTCACACATCTGCCTCTCACACGCCTGCCACTCACACCTGCCCCTCATACACCCCTGCCACTCACACACCTGCCCCTTACACCCCTGCCACTCACACCTGCCCCTCATACACCCCTGCCACTCACACCTGCCTCTCATACACCCCTGCCACACACACCTGCCCCTCATATACCCCTGCCACTCACACACCTGCCCCTTACACCTCTGCCATTCACACACCTGCCCCTCATACACCCCTGTTATTCATACACCTGCCCTTCACGCATCTGCCTTTCACACACCTGCCACTCACACCTGCCCCTCATATACTCCTGCCATTCATACACCTGCCACACACCTGCCCTCACACACCTGTCACACCTCACATACCTGCAGCGCTGCATAACCCATTTGAGTCTATCAGTAAGTTTATTCAGGTATACACAAACACAGTTACACAGATTATCATACATAGAGGCGGGGCCAGGAGCTAAGTCTCGACCCCTGCAACCACAATTAGGTGAGTACAGCAACATATGTGTAGACAACCCAGGATAACCCAAACAAGTCAGACAAACTGATTTATTTCCATTGAGGTCTTTTAAATTATTTATTATTTAAAATTGAGGAAGCTAATATTCTCATTAAGCTGTATATTCTGGATTTTTTCATGTTTGTGGGGAGCAATTGATCCAACAAACACTATCATCATGACCAATTTCCATTTTGAGAGAAAAAGTTTTTTCGCCCGAAAAATTAGAGTAATTAATGATAGAGGAGAGTAATAAAACATGAAAGGGAGTAATAAAGGAATTTATTAAAAGAAATATACTTCACAATGCTTTAATTTTTATTTTCCTTGAGAGCCCAGACGCTCATGCTCTTGATCCACAGCACTGGAGCTATCTTAAATGTTGCATCTTCAAGAATCCAGACCTGTTACACTACACTTGAGCAAATACATTATATATATATATATATATATATATATATATATATATATATATATATATATATATATATATATATATATATATATATATATTTATATATATTATATACATGTATACACACATACACACACACACACACACACACACACACACACACACACACACACACTCTTCAACACCTTTGAAACTGGGCAGCTACCTGAGGTATGGAAGAAGGCAAATGTAGTTCTCATTTTAAGAAAGGAGACAGAAACGAGGCCTAAACTTTAGACCAGTGTCATGACGTGTATAGTGTGCAAAGTCTTGGAGAAGATTATCAGGTGGAGAATGGTGAAGATCGGGAAGGGCAAAAAGACCCAGACAGAGTATAGGCTAAGTGGCCAAAGACTGCAAACCTCGCTCAAGGAGAAAGACCTTGGGGTGAGTATAACACCAAGCACGTCTCCGGAAGCACACATCAACCAGATAACTGGTGCAGCATATGGGCGCCGGCAAACCCTGAGATAGCGTTCCGATACCTTAGTAAGGAATCGTTCAAGACACTAATTGTGCGTCAGGCCCATACTAGAGTATGAACACCAGTTTGGAACCCCACCTGGTCAAACACGCCAAGAAATTAGAGAAGTGCAAGGGGTTTTCGACAAGGTTAGTTCCAGAGCTAAGGGAATGTCCTGGAAAGGTTAAGGAAAAAGGCCTGACAAACTTGAGGACAGGAGGGTTAGGGGGGGAAAATGATAACTACATACAAAACCTTTGGGAAAAAAGGTGGATAGAGAAAAGGATGTTCCCGAAGGGACACAAAAACAAGGGTCTATTGGAAGTTGAAGACTCAGATGAGTCAAGGGATGTTAGGAAGTATTTCTTCGGCCATAGAGTAGTCAGGAATGGAATAGTCTAGCAAGTGATGTAGTGGAGGCAGGAACCATAAAATTTAAGACGAGGGGATGAAACCATGAAGCAGGGGGAAAAGGGGGGCCCCGGCGATCAGGAAGAGGCGGGGCCAGGGTGAGTCTCGACCCCCCCAAAACCCAATTAGGGAGTACACACAGGGGTTTCAAAAAAAAACCCCCAAAAAAAGTCTGCTTTGAAATTGGGTCTATCTCTTTTGGGACTTTTATATGCGTGTGGTATTGTGGTCTAGGAAAAGGGGATGGTGTGGTCTAGGAGAC
>WNWK01058005.1:0-10572 GCA_009830355.1 Cherax destructor | reverse complement strand
CCACTTTCATCTAGTTCCTTGCATATTTGTGTTAAAAAACCCCCGTTTGTAAAAAAAATTTTGGGTATCTTAGATAACGTTGTCGGCTTTTTTTTAAAAGCGCCCAAGCAACTTACATTGCTAGGAGGCAGGATAAAAAAACTTACCTTTAAATTAATGGGCAACTTTAAATTGAAATGTTAAGCATTTGATTTAAAAAACCAAGATGAAAGTTAAATAAAAAAAAAAAAAATGAAAAAAAATTTTTTATGAGGTAAGGTTTACGAGATTTATTAATGTGGCTGAAATAGTGAGGAATGTGTGTTTTTCAGTACTTTTGGGGGGTGTAGACGTAAAGTTGTGAAGGTAGGTACGTGGATAGGCATGTGTGGAGGGAAAAAAGGTGCGGGTGTAAAACACTGCGGGCCACCCCCTCGTTAATTTTTAAGGCTGTCTACCCCCCAAAAAAGGAGGTTCCTTGACTTTGGTGAGGGCTCTTGATCTAGGGTTGGATCTGTGCCCCCGGTTTTCCCCAAATTGGCCTAAACCCCCTTTCCCCTCCCCCTCCCACCCCCCGGGGCCCCCCGGGGGGTTTTTCCCCCCGGGGGTCACACAAGACAAAACTATTTCTCGGTAGTGAGCGACACTTGTCCCATGAAGCATTCACAACCTCCCCCACAGTCATATTATCCCCTCAAACGAAAGGTAACCCCGTCCATGAAGGGAGGAAAATTGTGTGTATTCCCGTGTATTCATCATTCAAAAATTGGGGTTACAGAGGTCAGTCTCAGCTCTTGGCCATGCCTCTTCCCTTTTTTTGGGTTTCCCCCTTTTAGGATCGTGGGCTCTGTTATACATAGTCTTTTTAAAAAAATTGGAGCCTGCCTCCCTACTTTATCTAGGTCATTCACTTTCTGATCCCCCCCCCAGGCAAAAAGAAATACTTGAACCCTTTGGGGGAAAAATTTTTGTTTTTTAACTTTTAACAGTGCCCCTGTCCTTTTTCCCCACCCCCTTGGACTTTTTTAAATTCACATTTTTTTTTGGGGAACATATTGGGCCTTTTTGGGGAGTATCTGCCCCCTCATGGAACCCTCACCTAAAAAGGCCCCGTTAATAAACTGGAGAAAGTGCAAAAGTAAAAAAAAGGCTGTTCAACAGTGTACCTGTTTCCCTTTTTCCCCGGGCTCTATATCTGTCCACTATCAAAACCTCTGGTTTTTTTTTATATCTTTATCATGTCTTCTCTGGTCCTTCTATTTTCCATTCCCCGGGTTAAATTTCCCCTTTTAAACCCCTCCCGTGGAAAACCTCGAACTAAACCCTTTCTATTTTTTTGCCCCTTTTTTTATTTTTTATTGTGCTTTATCAGGTGGGGGTTCCCCCAGGTGAAAAACCCCAGGGGGCCCGACATATTGTATATATAAAAGCAATGAATTATTTTAAATTTCCCCAAAAAGGGTACTCTTAGATTTGCCAAACGATCTTTGGTGCGGGGGGTTTTGGGGGGGGGTTTTGCTATATGTTCGGCACTGTTCTCCCCCAGGTCTTTTGTGTGTCTGTACGTGAAATGCACTCAACAAGTTGTTTTTGCGGGTTCAAAAGCTCACCCCGCCCCCGTTTAGAGGTTGGCACCCTAGGGAAAAGGTTAGTGGGTTAACTGGGGTTAAGCCTATTTCCCGAGTTAAAAAGGCCTCATGTCACCTGTTTCCACCAGTCAAAAAAACTTTGGAATTCCAAAAATGGGGGGGAAAAAAAAATCTCACATTTATATGATGATATCATACATTTTTGGTGTATGTATCCTTCCTGAAACCCCCTGGGTGCCGTGACTACCTTTCGTCCCGATGACTTGCATATCCGTGTTCCCCCCCCCCCGCGTTACCCTGCTCTTCCCCCCCCCCCCTTAGGCAACGTAAATTTTAAAAAAAAACTGTGTAACATTGGAGAATTTTTCCACGACATTCACTGCTCTCCCCCCCACATCTTCCTGTTGGGTTGAGGTCACCCCTTTTTCTATAATGTTTATTAGAGTAAATAAAAAAAAATTCTTTATAACGTGTCAATGTCTGTGTACGTGATGTCTGTGTGAAATGGTCTGGGTACGTTTTTTGTGTGTACATGGTCGGGGTTTCGTGATGTCTGTGACATGATGTATGTGTACATATATCTGTTAAGGATGTTAGAAAAACTCGGTCAGAATGCTGGTCGAAAGCTTGGGGGGCAACTTATAATACCCCATTTCCTTATGTGTTTCTAAAAAACGTTACTCATTCTGTTTTTATATGGATTTTTGAAAAAATTTCAAATTTTCACAGAAACCGCGCTAAAGGTTCGTATCGTGAACCCCTGCTTGTGTCTCACCTTGACCTGTAT
Source organism: Cherax destructor (assembly GCA_009830355.1). Classification (NCBI taxonomy): domain Eukaryota; kingdom Metazoa; phylum Arthropoda; class Malacostraca; order Decapoda; family Parastacidae; genus Cherax; species Cherax destructor. The sequence goes on along the minus strand of WNWK01058005.1, from coordinate 8,217 downwards.
GTATCCTCTTAGGCATAAATTTTTAAAAAAATGACTTCAGTGTTGAAATTCAAGAGGGAAAAAGCGGTCGGGGGGAAAATAAGTATTTATAATATATCGCATACCTTAAGTTTTTGCATGCCTTATGTCAGTGTTGCGTACTTTATGTTAATTTTTGCGAACTTCTAAGTTGGCGTTGAAACCTTAGTTGGTGCTGCGTATTTCCCCGGGTTTTTTGCTGGTGTTGTGTCACCTCGTGAAAGGGGAAATTAGGGGTCACTCGTCTGGGAAAAGGAACCCAAAAAAAATTCCCTCATTATACAACGGGGGGTTTTAAAATTACCTGCAGTATCACGCGCCCTCGCCACAAAAAATTTCCCCTATTCTCTTATTATTGTTCTTTGAAGCTTCCTGTCAGCCCCAAAAAAAAATTTTTTAAAAAACGTTGTTCTTGAAAACTCGTAGATTTCGAACCTGTCAGGTGCAAAAAAATCTGATAAGATGTTGGGGGTTGGGTCTTTTACCTCGCCTTGGATCGTGTGGGCCCGGGGACGCCGGAAAATTGAGGGTGCTAATACATCCATTTCCTGCTGTTTTGCCCTTTTTGCCCACCCGGTTGTGTGCGGTGTATTGGGGGAAAAACCTCTGGTGGCCGACTTGTGAATTTTATTTTCACAGCCATGACGGAGGATACAGGCCCCCGCTAACATTTTTGGGGGGTGAAGTACTTCGGGGAGCGGTTACCCGAAAACGTGGCGTTTTTTTTGCCGGCTATACTTCGAGATTCTCTGGTGTGGCCCACTCGGGGTTGCGGCATTTTTGGAAAAGGGCACCGGATCTTCGTGAAATTTGCATGTACGGGGGGTATACCGGGTTTGGGGAATAAATATCAGGACAACGGCTGGTGGAAAAAAAAGGACTGGAGGTTTTTTGGGGGGCGTTTCGGAAACACAAATGGAAAATTTTTAAAAACGTTTTTTTTGAAACGGGGGAAAAGTGACATAAAAATGATGAAGTTTTTGGGGATTGTCCATGCTGTTACTGTTGGTAGATGGATGAAGGGTCTTTACGCTGGAAATGTTGGAAGGAAATTTTTCCGGAAAAAATGTTTTTAAAAGGAATCCCACCCCCCCATCTTTGCATTTTTTCGCACTCAGTATATTTACCTATGTTGGACGGGGTGGTCCGGTTTGTGTGGGCAAAAGGGGGGGCCCGGGGGTTGTTCCCAAAAAAAGGGCCCCTGAGGGGGGTGCTGGGAAGGAGAAAAACTACGGCCCGAATGAAGGAGTCCAGGGAAAAAATTGGAAAAAAAAAAGGGGAGATGGTGTGGGGGGCATGGTACGACAGGGGGGGGGGGGGAGGTGGGCGGGGGGAAAAAGTGGGGGGAAAAATTGGACAGGGTGAAACCTGAAAAAATCGGGGTGGGGGGTTAAAACGTTTTGGGCAAGTCAGGGATGTCGGGGGGGGCTGAGATCTTGGAGGATCTGAAGGGGTTCATTCGAGGTCCCCCTTTTTGTCATTTGGGGGAAGTGGCAGGGATGGGGGGTGGGGAGAATCAAATTGATGTCAATGACGGCACTGAAGGACAAAAAAAGTCCTGGGAAGACAGGACATCAAAGTTGAGGTTGGGGTCAGGGGTCAGTAGTGGTAGCAGAAATAAAATGGGGGAAGGGGAATTTTAATAAGTGGAGACAAAGGGAATCAAGGGAAAAGGGCCGGGGGGAAAAATCGAGATGACCTATTAACTCTACAAAGGCCTGGTAAAAAAGGTGGGGGGGATGGGGTGCGGGGGAAAAAAAAGGGTGGGAAAAGGGGAATGGTGATAAAAAAGGGATAAAAAGGGGGGATGGGAGGTTTAAAAGGGGGGGTTGGAAGGGGGGAACACAGGGGGAAAAATAGATAAAAAATACTGAAGCAAAAGGGGGAAAACCCCCGCCCTTCACTTTAGGTTTTAAGTGGGGTTAATGGGCCCCGGGAAAAAAGGGGGGCAAAAAGAAAAAAGGGGGTTAAATAACATTGAAGGGGATGAGGTAGTGTGATATTTTTCCCAAAACACAATTATCAAATAGGATGGGGAAATGGTATTTAAAGGGGGGATAGGGTTTTTCGTGTGGCGGGGCTTTCAAGGGTTTGGGGGGATGGGGGGTTTTAAAAGCCCCGTCCTTTTACCTTGTCATCATGGGAGCATGGGGGAAAACGAGTGGAAAAGGGGGAACGGGGGGTGGGGTGGGGGGACAAAATAATTTTTCCCGGGGTATATTTTTGGGGTGTTGCTAATAGGAGTATAAAAGGGTGATTTTGTTAAAAAGATTTGGGGGTATGCTTTAAAAAGGGGTTCCCCAAGTGGTTTATACTGGGGATTGGAATAGTGTGATTGGTTTTGGGATGGGGGCCCCAAGGGGTGGGGTCTCAAAAAGGGTTTTTGGGGGCGTGGGGGGGGTGGGTGTGGGGGGGGAAGGGGGTGAGTTGGTGGAATATATTTTTTAAAGGGGAAAAATTATGCGGCAAGACTGGATTTGAATTACGTGAAAAGGGGGGTGGATGTGCGAAAGGGGGAAAAATTTTTTTATTTGGGTTTTCAGATCACGGGGGGGGTGTTTTTAAAAAGGGGGGGGGGGGGGTTGTGCATGTGTTAATTTTTTTGGAAATTTAATCGGGTTTTTTGGGAAAAGGGAAAGGGGGGGGAGGAGGCATTTGAGCAGTGGTGGGGGGAAAGGGGTTTTGGGGGGGGGAAAGGGATAAAGTCAGTTGTTAAATTGGAATGGGGCGGGAAAGGGAAATTTGAAAGTTTTTGAGGGGGGTTTGGGGGTGGGGAAATGAGGTATAGGTATGGGTATCAAAAGGGTATTTGGGGGGGGTTTTAGGTGATTTTAGGGTGGGGATTGGGGGGGAAAAAATTTTGGTGAGGTGGTAGAGTTGGGGGGAAAAATTGGGGAAAAACAAAGGGGGATTTCATGGACTGGGTTCAAAAATGGTATGGAAAAGTTTTTTTGGGGAATAAAGTGTAAAAGGGGGGTTTTAAAAAATTTTCAACGGCAAAGGAAAGGTATGTTGATAGAATCATTAAGGGGGAAAGGGGGGGGAGGGGGTATCAGGAGGCTCTGGGGGCAAAGGGGGTGGGGGGGGGAAGGGTTGGTTTTGTAAAAATATGAAAGGGAGACAGATGGGGAGGCAAAAAAGGGGGAAAATTGAGGGTTTAAAAATTTTGGGGAAGGAAACAAAGGGGTGAAAAGGGAAAAAATCTAATTTATTGGAGTACGTTGGGGGGGGGGCTTGGGGAAAAGGGGAGGGGGGGAGTTGTGTAAAAACTAAAAAAATTTGGGGGATGTTTCAGTGCGATCCTTTGGGTGGCTAGAGGTAAATTCAAGGGGTGGTAGTGGATGCTGCTATTAAGGATAAAGGGATGGGGAATGAGAAAGGTAACTTTGTTGCAAGGTGGTTTTTCGTTTTATTAAGAAAAGTGGTTTGGGGTGGTTATCCCCCCTTGAATGGATGTGCGCGGTTGTTGAAAAACGTGTTGAGTTTTTGGGGGGAAGGAGACATTGGATTTAGGGAAGAGTAAAACAGGGTAGGGGGGGGTTGGGGTTTGGGCCCCTTGGGTGTAGGTTAAAAGTGTTTTGTGAGGGTGAGTTTTTTGAGGGAGGGGGGGGACAAACTGGGTTGGGATGGGGGGTGCGAGGGGGTGGGGAGGAAAAAGGTATTTGCTTTGTGAAATTTTTGAGGGTTTTGGGGTTTGAAGGGGCCGGGAAGGTGTAGAGTAAGCCGTTTGGATAGGTTGGGATGGAGGAATGGAGATGCAAAAGTGGGGTTTATCCTTTGTATGATTTGGAAAGGAATTTTTGGTTAAAAGTTGAAAATCCCGGGGGGAAACAGGGTATAGGTTTCTTCAGGGTATTTTGGCGTCAGGGAAATTTATGGGGTTGGTGGGGGGGGGTATTCCTGGTGTGGGGAGGTTTATAACCCCACATTTTTGGGGGTTTGGAAAAAGTAAGGGGGAAAAGGTTTGGGGGGTTTAGGATTGGGGGGGGGAGGGGTATCCGTTTTAGGGCTTTGAGTTTGATTTGGGGGGTTTTTCGGAAAGCATGTGGGATGTCTTATTTGGGGTTTGGTTTTTTTAAAAATTTTCTTGGGGTTGAGGGGGGTAGGGGGATGGTTTGAAAACTTTTGGAGCGGGGTTTTTTAAAGGAAAAAAAAGGGGGAACGGTTTTTATAGGGGTTTGGGAAAGGGCTTTTTCAGTGGTTTTTAAAAATGACGTGAATAGCATGTTAAAAGGGGCCAAAAAGGGAAAGGACTGGTTTTATTATGGGAAGTCACGGGAGGGGAAATGGAAGGTGGGGTGAGGGAAATAATGTGGTAGGGGGGAGAAGGGGGGGGGGTTTTGTTTTAAAGGGGTTTGGGGGGGAGGGGGGGATAGGGGGATTCTAGGGTTCCCTAGATCAGGGGGAAAGGGGGGATTTTTTTTGGTTTGCTCTAGTCTGGGGGAAAAAGATAATAAAAGTAGTGGTTTTTCTAGAGACACAATATTTTAAAGCGACATGCATATCGGGACGTAAAAACATATATTGGATGTGGCTTATAACTATATCTGGGGGGAAATTAATTGTTCGGGGGCCCCCTTTTAAAAAATCCTGTTCTTTTAGTTCTGGTAGTGCATTAAGTGGGAGGTCCATTGATGGGTTATTGTTTTAAAAAATAAAACAAAAGGGTATGTCCGGCTTTGTATAATTTAATGTCAATTTATGTAATTTTTTTGGTTTAGGGTCTGATATGGAAAAAGGGTTTGATAACTCCCTTTTTTTGTTGAATTTCTAGGGGGTTTTTTTTTTGTATTGTTTATTATATTTTTTAGCTTAAATTTTGTGCAGCATCTGATTGTATAACGTGTTAATTTTCTAGTGTGTTTTTCTATGTGTGCACCACGAACGTGTATTGTGGCAGATTTTTCGGTGTAGTTGTGTGACGTTGTGCTGTAGACATAGTGTTGTCTACGTAAGTGATAACCAGATGATAATGTATTTTCTTTTTGAGAAACTGTTGTCGTGTAACCTCTTGTTATGGGGTACAGTTTTTGTTGTGTGTTATGGTAAATCACCTGTTTTTCATAAAAAAACATAAGGTTTCTTATTCAGGTGTTTTTGGACCATGAATGTACGGTTTCATTGTATAGTTTTGTTTGTTTGTATAGACCCATTAAGAATAAGACAAGGTGTAGGTTTTGTTGAACATATTGTTATATTGTGTGCAGTTTGCACGGGTTGGTTTTGGATATATTGATAGATATGTTTTTTATGTTCTGTTTGTGGTTTTTTAAATGGCCTGTTTTGTCCATGAGCATATATAGTTTATGTTTTTGTATATATTTGTCTTAAATAAAATATAAAAAAAAAAAAAAGTTGTCATGTAGCCATCCAGAAATTTAGGAACTGGTGTCAGCATCTCCATAACGCCACTCTATAAGTAGGTATACCAGGCTGTTTACAACTAAATAACAATTATTGTTGATCCTATTGAATTATCCATGTGAGTGGCATCTGTAGGTACACGGTAGAAATATTTGGCTGTTCTCTGAATCTTAACCAAAATAAATGTATGCTTTACGAAATTATAAATGTTGTTTAGTTCGCTTTACATCCCCTTCATAATGCAGAGGACGCTGGAAGTTGGTGTCTCAGTGACTGTAACCACAACTTGAATGTGTAGATGACATCTTGGATATCCGATTTGTATGAATCTCCCAGCATCCTTATCAGTATGAATGAACAGAAGATGGATGCCTTTACCTAAAAAAAATGTTGTAAGCTATAAATTTAATTGAAATAATGAATATTCATGTGGTTTATGTTTGTTCTTCTAGCGTACATTCTCTCTGGCATAGTAAAAAATTGGAGGAGAGACTGACTCGTGACAGACACTACTCCAGAAAAAGAAATGTGGAAGCCGAGACGTTTAAACGTAATTTTTACAACTAGAATAGTGAGGAATTGGAATGAGGTTGGTTGACCGTAAGTTCAAAGCCGGGGCCCAAGAGCTGAAACTCAACCCCGCAAGGTCGTATAAGTAATCAAAACAGAATAATTACATCTGCCTCTTCTTCCACTGCTTTTTCAGTCTCCCTACCCCGGAGGGTATCTTTAACATGGTCATAATTACTACCATGTCAGCGCCCCAGGGCTGCCCAAGCCTTATTGTGTACCTTCATGGTTCTTCCAGAAGACCCCTAGCTCTCTCTCTCTCTCTCTCTCTCCTACCCTAATTAAAGGCTTTCCTGCTCTGAACTTTGAACTTGAACCCCAACTACAAAGTTCCCTGATCCTGGTATATCTCCTTTCCACTCTAACCAGACGGTTCCCTGACCCTTGTGTGTATCTCTTGCACTCTAACCGAAGTGTTCCCTGCTTAGAGAAACTTAATAACTTTCACACACGCGACTTTCTCCGCATATTAAACTTATCTCTTTCTTTTTTAATAAATCCTATCGCTCTCCCCTTTTCTTCAGTATAACATACTCTTGCTTCGTGGAACTCCTTACCCAGCTCATAACAGGATGAACCGAAACGTCGCCTAACTTTTTCTCACCAAATTATAGATTATGAATTATTCCGAAAACAATTTGAGAATTTAGTTCTTTGTATGAAAATATATTTAACATTTCTTGGTGAAAGGTCCCTTTGATTTTCTATTTTTTTTCAACATGGAGCCTGGGTGACACTGTGTGATAGTGACTCGCAGGTCTTGGGCTGCATTAATACAGTACATTACAGGTATCATTCCAGCCTCCTCTTGCCACTCTTAATATTTTGTAAACATCATTAAGTCGAAGGTTTGGGTTTTTAGTTTTGTCGATGAAGCTGCTAGGTTGTTGCTGCTAGGTTGTTGCTGCTAGGGTGTTGCTGCTAGGTTGTTGCTGCTAGGTTGTTGCTGCTAGGGTGTTGCTGCTAGGTTGTTGCTGCTAGGTTGTTGCGCATCCCATATGCATCGTGTTGACGGTGAACCTAGTACATACGGATACACAAACCCGAGGTGTATTTCGATGTTATAAAGAATAAAGAGGCGCAATGCCGTGACTGGAATAACACACAACCAACCCGCACGTAGGATAGAAATGCCCAGGACGACGTTTCGGTCCGACTTGGACTTGTAAATGGTCCAACTCGGACCGAAACGTCGTCCTGGGCTTCCTTTTCCTACGTGCGTATTGTGTGTGTGTCGATGCTATACACTGTATCGAAATACACTTCTAATTTTGTGTTTTCATATGCACTCGCCTCACTTTCAAAAGGATGGACAGGTAGTGCACAAAAGACTCTTAGCCGCCCAAATGAAAACTAAATCTTCGAGTCGTAGTTAATAATAATGCTTCCAGGATTCTGCCGACGGTATTATTAGTTTTTTATAGTTCCGCCTGAACGACTACTTTATTGTGCACCTCCATGCTCATCCTGTGAGTGACACTTTATTGTGCACCTCCATGCTCATCCTGTGAGTGACACTTTATTGTGCACCTCCATGCTCATCCTGTGAGTGACACTTTATTGTGCACCTCCATGCTCATCCTGTGGGTTTCTATCAGACCATAATACCGTATGGGAATACAGCCTCAAGAAAATTCAAGCTCATTCGTGTAGCCGGTGCAGAATGTAGATACAATATCAAGGGTTCAGGTATCTTATCATTGACAGATACCTGAGATCTTGATATTGTATCTTGATAGGTATCAAAGATCGTGGTCGGTATTAAGCAGTTAAGATAATCAAGTATTCATGAAGGCTATGTAAGTATATATGAGGGGTCAAGAGGATACTGGCACGATACCTGCCAGGTTGTGATATCTGTGTAGACCTGCAGGTTACTGGTAGCAACAGCCTGGTAAACCAGGTAATGAGAGATGAAGTCTGTCCTTAGACCAGGCTTCGAGAATATAAGAGCTGTTGAAAGGGGTCACGGGTATAGCTAGGTTGCTGTCTACCAAGCTGTTGTGCTAGGTTGGTAGACAGCAACCATCTAGGGAGGTACCACCTTCCTATCATTCGAGTGTGAAACGGAAGCCTGTTAAATATTTTGCATTCTGGCAGAAGGTGTCAGCCAGCCAGTGAAACCTGTCAAGGGCGATGAAATATGACATTGAAACCTGTCAAGGGCGATGAAATATGACAGTGAAACCTGTCTAGGGCGATGAAATATGACAGTGAAACCTGTCCAAGGTGATGAAATATGACATTGAAACCTGTCTAGGGCGA
>WNWK01058004.1:0-10572 GCA_009830355.1 Cherax destructor | reverse complement strand
ATCAGTTGGAGACATCGGTTACATGGAAAGAATTTGGTCCACTGTGTACTTGTAAACATGGTGTGTAAAAGAAGTGGGTGTCGTGTAGGTCGTTTTGGGTGGAATGAGCACAAATCGAAGAACAGTCATCAGCAAATGATCTGGAACATTTAGGCATAGGACCGCGGGTGGCCCGGCCTCAGGCAAGTGGGCGATTCGAAAACTGTCGCACCATATTAAGGAAGCCAGATGCATAGTTAAAGACGTGCAAGGGGCAGAAGCACTAGAAGAAACAGGCGGAGCCTCGGCACCTGGAGCAGGTGATGAAGCATCACCAGCAGGAGGTACAGGGGTATGAGGAAAAGTGTGGAGAATGATCCAATAACGAAGCCAGGCCAGAACAGGGTGTGGTAACAAAAAGGGGCCTGGGAGGAGTAGGAGGAGGGAAGTCACGGAACGAAGACTCCATGATGGTGGTACTTCTTTCTTATTATTATTTTAAGGAAAGAAAAAAAAAGGAAGTGGGGACAGTTACTAGAAGGCGTGAAAGGGCCGTAAGTTCCCCCTCTCATCCAAGAGGACCTCGAAAGTGCCAGCAGTGCAGAGGCAGCATGGAACCCGTGCCATACCCTACACTTCACACCAGTAAACCAGCACTCCAGGATAGCAACCTCACATCCACTGAGCCACCTCGGTGGACAAAAGAGAGGGTGGTCAGATACCCACCACAAAGCATACCGTCTTCGGCTTCCACCTCTCAGAACCGACAGGCAGCCTCTGGAGATACACCCATCACCTGCAGAACATCCCACCCCACCTCCTGGAAATCAGGGAAGGAGGCAGGGCACCTCCAGATGATTCACTTTCTACGGCAAATTACACCACTCCCAAGGAACCCCACGGAGTGGGATAAACCCCGGCACGCTACCTAGAAACCGTAATGCCAGAGGTGAGGACCCCAGAGGCTATAAATGGGATGGAGAAAAGGGAGGGTTGGAAGGAGGGGAGGAAAGGAAAAAGGGGGGAAGGGACGATGGGATAAGAAGGGGGATTGGGGAATGCGAATAGTTAATTGTCTGAGTCGGACCGAAACGTCGTCATAAGTTTGAGTCTTCTAGGCGCGGTTATTTGTGTATTGTTCCAGCCACATTATTGTGACTTTTTTATTCTTTAGCATGAGAAATACTCATCAGCTCTCTACTTTTCCTTTTGTTAACACACTAGCTATCTCCCACCGGGACAGGGTAACCCGAAAAGAAGAACTGTTATAAAGTTTTCTTCTTTTACTTTTAGTAATTTTTACAGGAGAAGGGATACTAACCCCTTACTCCTGGCATTTGATACGCATGGCTTACGAAGAAAGGATTCTTTTCCTCCTGATATCACAATCGTAAATCCGTCTCTTTGCTCATATCCACCTGGTATCAGAGTTATGTGCACTCACCTCTTTTTTTCATATCAACCTTGTTGTATAATCATATACACCGGTCTCTGCTCATATCTTCCTGGTATTATAGTTGTCTACATCTGTTCCGCTTTCTACATTTCCAGTCCCTCTTGACGCTTCCAGTTCTCCCAGTCAACGTGTCGATAGAATCTCATGAAATCAATAATTTAGCTTCTGTTCTCCTTGCTCTCTTGGCAGCTGTTACACAATGTGGTGTATCGCTTTCATGTGTTTCTCTTTGTATTCCCTCCCAAGCCTGCTGTTATTTGGAGATTAAGCCTAGTAACAGCAGGCTTAATCTGTTATTTGCAGTTTTTGCAGATAAGGTCTTTATCGAGACAAGGTGTCACTATGTGTAGAGCTTTCTCATATCATTGACTTGATAAAGCTCTACAGAGAGCGAAACATTGTTCGAACAGAAGCTTGTTGTGCACCTGCCTCATATTTTTTTCATTAGTGCCGACAGTATGCCTTTGTACCCAGCTCTCTTAATTAGTGCCGCCTTCTTTACAACTGACACTGTTACCTTTGACCCTCCAGCCATTATCATACCTACTATGAAAAAAAATTATTCCTATGAGTTTCATTTCGGTAATTGCTCTGAAGTTTAGGCTCTTCTCTTGTACTCTTTCTTTTAATTCCACATGGTGAGTGAGTGTGTGTGTTTGTTCATAATCATGTGTGTTTGTGAATGCATGTATCAGTGTTCATTATTTTAGAAAGTTCTCGTGTGTGTGTGTGTGTGTATGTGTGTGTGTGTGTGTGTGTGTGTGTGTGTGTGTGTGAGCGTATGTGTAGTCACCTAGTTGTGTGTGTGCAAATGTTTATCTGAAGACAGTCCAAGCCAGGGTCGAGAAATAACAACATACCTTTGTTTTACAGGCAAGAGAACCATTTTCACACACAGTTGACAACCTTGCTGGCTCCCAGGACACATAGAACGATGGAGAAACGATCACTGAAGGAGGATTATCGGAAGAGAGTGAAAGGGGAAGAGAGAGAGAGACAGAGAGGAGGGAGGAAAGTGTGGCATAGGTCAGTGTGGCTTGGGGGAGAGTTATGGATGACCTGTCTCGTGAGGAGACTAACGTCATGCCTTAACACTAGGGGCGATGTTGTCTCTCTCTCTCTCTCTCTCTCTCTCTCTCTCTCTCTCTCTCTCTCTCTCTCTCTCTCTCTCTCTCTCTCTCTCTCTCTCTCTCTCTCTCTCTCTCTTTCTCCTTATTATCTGAGTCTTGGAACATGACAAAGAACCCACGTAGTTGTGTTTGTGCAAGGGTGATGATGAAAGGTTCCAGTAGGTCACCGTTCCAGTAGGTCACCGTTACAGTAGGTCACCGTTCCAGTAGGTCACCGTTCCAGTAGGTCACCGTGGATGGAGCAGCCAGCAAGGAACGGGGCACCGTGGATGGTTAAGAGAGTGGTGAATGAATGTAAAAAGAGAGAAATGAGAAAGTGGGTGAGTTGCTGTCAACAAATTTTGCTGAGAATAGGAAAAAGTTTTGCAGTGAGATTAATAAGATGAGAAAGCCCAGGGAACGAATGGATTTGACAGTTTAAGACAGAAGAGGGATCGGGAGTTGGAGGAATCGGGAAGAGGGAGGGAATATTTTGAGGAAGGAAGCTGTAATTTCATGCATTGGTCAGGGGTATAACATTTTTAAGGAGTGAGGAAGGGCCAGATGTGAGTGTAGGGAGGTGCATGAGGCTGTGGGTAAAGCAGCTGGGATTGATAGGATTAAGAGAGAAATGTTAAAATCAAGTGGGGATATAGTTTTTATAGGGGTTGGTGTTTTTATTTAATAAATGTAAGAAGGTACTTAGGGATAGACATAGAGCATACATAATTCCTTTGTGTAAAAGCAAAGGAAACAAAAAAAGTGTAAGAATTATAGGGAAATAAGCCTGTAGAGTAAACCTGGCAATGAGTATGGTAAAGTTACTATTGAAAGAATTAAGGGTAAGACAGAGAGCAGGATGGCAGATATACAAGGAGGCTTTAGGAAAGGTTGAGCATCTGTAGACCAAATTTTTACATTAAAGTATATAAGTGAACATTATTTACATAAGGGTAAAGAAGTTTTCGTTGCATATATGGATTTGGAAAATGAATATGATAGAGTAGATAAGGGAGTAATGTGGCAGATGATGCAAGTGTATGGAATAGTCGTGTGTCATTGAAAGCAGTGGCCTCAGAGATAATATTTGTAAATAATTTCGCCCATCTGCGAACTGTTAAGTGTGTATATATATATATATATATATATATATATATATATATATATATATATATATATATATATATATATATATATATATATATATATATATATATATATATATATATACATATATATATATATATGTACCAAGAGACGCTTAGAAAACTTACCTAACCTTATTATAACAAGCGCAATTAATTTAGCCTAATCCTACTAAATATATTTTAGATAAGTTTACAATAATTTAATAATAAACAAACACAATGAAATATATTTTTTTCGTTAGGTTCAGAATGATTTTTGCGAAATTATTGCATACACAAATTTTCGATTGCCTTATTCGGCAAGAAGAGCGTTGCTATTTAAGCCAAGCGATCCCTAGCAGCCAATAATACTCACAACCCATGAACCACCCAGACGGGATCACCATCTATCCTTGGAAGAATGACAAGCTTTTAGCATGGAACTATATCTGCGTGTCGACACTGGCTGACACCTACATCCATCACAGTGTTGGGCAACAGGGAGGTGCAATAGATTACATGGAAAAGTACAAGCTCAGCAAGTACATAGACATAAACCATCACTATCAATTTTTCCCAGTGAAATCATGGGAAAAAATGCTACGCATTTCACATTTAGCAAGAACTCATTTAAAATTATATCCTTTCTAAAATTTTCTCTTATATATTTAGATATATATTTTTAATTTATGTTAATATAAAAATTAATGATTTTGTACCAAAAGAACCTTAGAAAACTTACCTAACCTTACTATAAGAAGCGCAATTTAATTTAGCCTAATCCAACTAAATATATTTTATATAAGTTTACAATAATTTAATAATAAACAAACACAATGAAATTTTTTTCGTTAGATTCAGAATGATTTTTGGATATTACTGCATACACAAATTTATATATATATATGTGTGTATATATATATATATATATATATATATATATATATATATATATATATATATAATATAATATATATATATATATATATATATATATATATATATATATATATATATATATATATATATATATATATATATATATATATATATATATATATATATATATAACTACACTGCACTAGCCAGGGGTCGAACAGATGATGCTTTGGCCCGCCTCATAAGAACATAAGAAAGAAGGAACACTGCAGCAGGCCTACTGGCCCATGCGAGGCACGTCCAGTCTCCAACCAGCTTAAGCCAATGCTCCGACCCAGCCAGGTCTTACCTAATGGCACAAGCTAGTCAGGACCAACTCACACCCACCCACACCCACTCATATATTTATCAAGCCGACCACCTGGATTTAACCCTCCCTACGTAAACTCCAGGAAGTCAGGTCACTTCCACTTATGGAATTAGTACCGCATCTGACCTAGTAGAACAAGCTAGTCAGGTCTAACTCACACCCACCCACACCTACTCATGTATTTATCTAACCTATTTTTAAAACTACACAACGTCTTAGCTTCTATGACGGTACTCAGGAGTTTGTTCCACTCATCCACAACTCTACAAAACCAGTGCTTTCCTATATCCTTCTTGAATCTGAACTTTTCCAACTTAAAACCATTGCTGCGAGTCCTGTCTTTGCTGGATATTTTCAGCACGCTATTTACATCCCTTTTATATATTCCTGTTTTCCATTTATACACCTCAATCACATCCCCCCTAATTCTACGCCTTTCTAGAGAGTGCAGATTCAAGGCCCTCAGTCTATCCTCATAGGGAAGATTTCTGATACATAGGATCAACTTTGTCATCCTCCTCTATACGTTTTCCAGTGCATTTATATCCATTCTGTAATACAGTGACCAGAACTGTGCAGCATAATCTAAATGAGGCCTAACCAAAGATATATAGAGTTGAAGAACAACCTGAGGACTTCTATTATTTATACTTCTTGATATGAAGCCAAGGATTATGTTAGCTTTATTGCGAACACTTATGCACTGTTGTCTTAGTTTCAGATTACTACTAACCAGAACTCCTAAATCCTTCTCGCAATCACAAGTATTAAGATCTACATTATTCAGTTTATATGTGGCATTGTTATTGTCCTGCCCTACATTTAGAACTTTGCATTTGTCTACATTAAACTGCATCTGCCACTTCTCCGACCACTGCATCAGTCTATTCAAATCATCCTGGAGTGCTCTAATGTCCTCATTAGAATGAATTGGACGGCGTATTTTTGTGTCATCAGCAAATTTGCTTATGTTGCTATTTATTCCCTCATCTATGTCGTTTATATAAATTGTAAACAACAGGGGGCCCAAAACTGACCCCTGTGGAACACCGCGTGAGACGTGCCCCCATTCTGATTTTTCTCCATTTATGCAAACTCTCTGCCTCCTATTTGTCAACCATGCCTCTACCCAGGAAAAAATTTCTCCTATTCCGTGTGCCTTAAGTTTCCTCAGTAGCCTTTGATGTGGAATTTTATCGAAAGCCTTACTGAAGTCCATATACACAATATCGTATTCAATACCATAATCTACCTCCTCAAACACCTTAGTGAAAAAAATTAGTAAATTCGTAAGACAGGAACGCCCCTTAGTAAAACCGTGTTGAGATTCATTAATCAATTTATGCTTTTCAAGATCTCTACGAATTGCCTCGGCAATTATTGATTCCATAAATTTACCAACTATGGAGGTAAGGCTTATTGGTCTATAGTTCGAAGCTAAGGACCTGTCCCCTGCCTTGTAAATAGGTATTACATTTGCCCTTTTCCACTTGTCTGGCACTATGCCAGTTTGTAGTGATATATTGAAAAGATTTGCCAAAGGTTTGCTAAGTTCCTCTTTACATTCCTTTAAAACTCTTGCAAACAGTTCATCAGGGCCTGGGGATTTGTTAGGTTTTAATTTATCTATTTGCCTGAGGACCATGTCACCAGTTACCCCAATCGAGCATAGTCTATTACTTCCTCAAGAAGTAAGTGAGTCTTGGCATAGTAAGACACCTTGTGAGGAGATACAGAGCATCATGGTCATCAAGATCACTTATTCTCTCCATCCTTTTCAGGTCATTCACTTTGTCCTTGAGAACCGTGTCGATAGCCTGGTGACCCAGCGGTGCTCCCAGGAGTGTACTTTATATATATATATATATATATATATATATATATATATATATATATATATATATATATATATATATATATATATATATATGAGAATGGAAGAAGGCAAAAGGAGACTAAGAGAACTTCACCAAATTCTAGGGATGAGAGGAGACCAGGACTGTGAAGTGAGAATAACGTCTGATCTATCACCTGAGGCTCACATAAATTCCAATATGGTCAGTATTGGCGCATGCAGCACCATCTCTCACAATAAAACAGTTGTTCTTTACCCCCTGAAAACGTTTGTTGCCTTTTCTCCGTCCTACCATCCTTCTTTACCTCTCATCCTCTCTGTCTCATTCATCTTCCCTCACCTCTCCCTCTCTTCCCTCCTGAGCGCCTGAAGGGAACTCTCACCCCGGTGTGGCCCTCGCCTGACTGGCATCACCTGATGCCTCATTAATCTCCTCTCTAATTAGTTGTGTGGGCCCTGTGTAGTCCAGGTGTGTCCCTTCCGCCGCTTTCCCTCCCTCACTATCAACAATACAAACTTCCACACTCACAGATGACAGACAACCTGGACAAAGTGTGGGCATCACCAAAGACCACAAAGACCTTTGTCTACAACACAAGGTGCATAATAAAGCTATTGAAGTAACTAACCATGAAGACGGGTTCACAGATAGAAGAGCATCATGCCGTACTAACCTACTCGAGTTCTGCGATTGAATAACGAAAATAAGTGATGAAAGTGAAGAGTGAATAGACTACTCAGTCCTGAACTGTCTGAAAGTTTCGATACGGTACCTTAGAAATTACTATTTTACAATTTACAGTAGACAAGAGATACACGGTACGACAGGATCCACAAAGCTAGGAGGGAGTGAAGCTGGCAAGCGGCAAATTGAGGGACGGAGCCAGGAGCTGAGATTCGACCCGTTCAACCAAATATAGGTGAGAACAAATAAGTGGGCACACACACACACACACCAAGTGCAAAGTCATGAAGATTGGGGAAGGGCAAAGAAGACCGCAGACTTAGTACAATCTAGGGGGTCAGAGACTACAAACCTCAATCAAGGAAAACGATCTTGGGGTAAGTATAACTCTAGGCACATCTGAGGCGCACATCAACCAAATAATAACTGCTGCAGCATACGGGCGCCTAGCAAACCTAAGAACAGCATTCCGACATCTTAATAAGGAATCGTCGACGACCCTGTACACTTGTCGTTAGGCCCATATTGGAGTATGCAGCACCAGTTTGGAACCCACCCTAGCCAAGCACGTAAAGAAACTAGAGAAAGTGCAAAGGTTTGCAGAAAGACTAGTCCCGGAGCTAAGGGTATGGCCTAGAGGAGAGGTTAAGGGAAATTGACCTGACGACACTGGAGGACAGGAGGAGATAGGAGGACATGATAACGACATATACAATACTGAGAGGAATTGAAAAGGTGGACAGAGATAGAATGTTCCAGAGATGGGACACAGCAACAAGGGGACACAGTTGGAAGTTGAAGACTCAGATGAATCACAGGGATGTTAGGAAGTATTTCTTCAGTCACAGAGTGGTCGGGAAGTGGAATGTTGGGAAGCGATGTAGTGGAGGCAGGTTCCATACATAGCTTTAAGAAGAGTATGATAAAGCTCATGGCGCAGGGAGAGTTACCCAGTAGGGCCAGTGAAGAGGCGGGGCCAGGGCTATGTATCGACCCCTGCAACCACAACTAGGTAAGTACAACTAGGTGAGTACACACACACACACACACACACACACACACACACACCTTTGAGTACATTGTAGAGCACAGGTGGAGAGGGAAAACAGTACAGAAAGAGACAAACCAGATTTTAAAAGAGGGAACTACACAGGCATGAGGAATTTCCTGCAGGAGGTTCAGTGGGAAAGGGAAATGGACGGACAGACAATAAGTGAAATGATGGAATACGTAGGCAAAGTCAAGGAGGCAGAGGAACGGTTTATACCCAGAGGAAAAGATTAAACGGAAGGCCAGAAAGAGCCCCTGGTTTACCCAAAGGTGCAGGAGGCAAAGACCAAGAGTGTCAGAGAATGGAAAAGGTACAGAAGGCAAAGAACCCAAGTAAACAAAGAGATTAGTAGAAGAGCTAGAAACGAGTATGCACAGGTACGGAGGGAAGCCCAGAAACAGTACGAAAATGACATAGCATCGAAAGTTAAGTCCGACCTGAAACTGATGTACAGTCACATCAGAAGGAAGACAACAGTTAAAGACCAGGTGATAAGGCTGAGGAGAGAAGATGGGGAACTCACAAGTAACGATCAAGAGGTATGTGAGGAGCTCAACTTGAGGTTTAAGGAAGTATTCACAGTGGAGGAAGCAAGGCAGCTGGGTAGACAGGATGGGGTGCGCCACCAACAAGGGATGTATCAAGTGCTAAGGGCATAACACAACTGAGGAGGAGGTGAAGCAGTTACTCAGTGACCTTGATACCTCAAAGGCGATTGGTCCGGACAACATCTCCCGTGGGTTCTTCGGGAAGGAGCTGAGGACTGAGTGTGCCACTACCATAATATTCAACAAATCCCTCGAAAATGGGCAGTTACCTGAGGTATGGAAGAAGGCCAACGTAGTCCCCATCTTTAAAAAGGAGACAGAAAAGAGGCACTAAACTATAGACCGGTATCACTTACATGTATAGTGTGCAAAGTCCTGGAGAAAATCATCAGGAAAAGAATGGTGGAGCACCTCGAGCTGAACAGGATAATAAACACCAGGCAGCACGGATTCCGGGAAGGCAAATCCTGTAAAAAACCCTAGAGTTCTATGATAAAGTAACAGAGGTAAGGCAAGAGAGAGAAGGGTGGGTTGATTTTCATTTTCCTGGACTGCAGGAAGGCCTTCGACACAGTTCCTCACATGAGATTAGTAAAGAAGTTGGAGGAACAAGCACGTATAACAGGAAGGGTACTGGAATGGATCAGGAATACCTCACAGGGAGGCAACAACGGGTCATGGTGCGTGATGAGGGATCACAGTGGGCACCTGTGACGAGCGGCGTTCCGCAGGTCAGTCCTAGGACCAGTGTTATTCTTGGTATATGTAAATGACATGACAGATGGGATGACTCGAAGTTCTTTCGCAGATGATGTGGAAATTAATAGGAGAATCACCGGAGGAGGACCAAGCAGGACTTCAACAGACCTGGAAAGCTTGCATCTGGTCTAGCAAATGGCTTTCGAATTCAATCCCACCAAATGCAAAGTCATGAAGATCGGAGAAGGGCAAAGAAGACCGCTGACTGAGTACAGGCTAGGCGGACAAAGGCTACAAACCTCGGAAAAGGAGAAAGACCTTGGGGTGAGTATAACGTCAGCACGTCTCC
Organism: Cherax destructor; assembly: GCA_009830355.1. NCBI lineage: Eukaryota > Metazoa > Arthropoda > Malacostraca > Decapoda > Parastacidae > Cherax > Cherax destructor. The sequence goes on along the minus strand of WNWK01058004.1, from coordinate 465 downwards.
CGGGGGACACATCAACCAGATAACTGGGCAGCATATGGGCGACTGGCAAACCTAAGACTACGTTCCGTTACCTTATCAAGGGCCGTTTAAAAAACTGTACACCGTTACTCAGGCCCATACAGAATACAGCACCCCTTGGAACCCACACCTGGTCAAAAAATAAAAAACCGGGAAAAAAAGGTTTAAAGGGGTTTTCCACAACTCAGGGGCTGTCCGAAAAAGGCTGAGGGGGAAAAGGGGTAACAACATGAGGAAAAAGGGTTGAGAGACATGATAACGACATACAAAAAACTGCAGGGAACGACAAAAGGAGCAGTGACAGGATGTTCCCCAGAGGGAAACAGAAACGGGACACAACTGGGAAAAAACTCAGATATCGGGATGTTAGGAAACAGCCACAGAGGCAGGAATGGAATAGTCTAAAAAAGACATAAGGCAGGAATAAAAGTTTTAAAGAGGATGATA
>WNWK01058003.1:0-10572 GCA_009830355.1 Cherax destructor | reverse complement strand
CAAGTTGTTGCTTAAAGGGGGAAATTGCCCCTCCAGTAGTCCTATGCACGACTTCGGGTTGTATACCAGATGAGCAAGATTGGGAAATCTGGAGACGTGAAGACCCGGCCGCTGAGCTGAGTGGCTGACTGTCAGTTGACTCAGCTAGACTGGTATTGACAGCAGACGTGATGGAGGTCTGTTGATTTTCCCCATTGCTGAGGGCAGGCATAAGCCAGTAAAGACTCGAGGTATCTGGTAGGCCGGGGGGGTTCCTAAGGGGGGGCAGGGTGAGGTGGGTTGGTTGCAAATGTGGGGCCTCACACTGAAAAGTCAGCATGAGCTGCTGTGACCCCCTTAAGTTTCAATTGACACTTTAGCAACAGTCTGGTGCTGTTTGATAAAAATCATAACACCGTTCAAAAGGGGATGAACTTTCCCCCAAAACACTGCACATCAGTGTGATTTTAGCTGGGCTTTTCCTTTGGCAATGTGCCCCCAAACCGGACATTTATAAATCGACGGGAGGAGGTCTGTACAATGAAATGTTATAGCGCCGTTGAGGGACCAGGCAAAAATATAGATGGCAAAGTCCCCCTCCTTCCTCAGCTAATATCAGATCGTTGGGAAGTCGAAAAATTTTGCAACTTGCTCTGACGCCAGATATTTAGGATTCAAGTGTTTGTTGACGCTTTTAAGAAAAAGGGTGGGCCCCCTTGGTGGGGCACCCTGGATTTTGATGTTGGCATATTTTTATAAAGTTTGCTATAAATGCTGGATCATTAGGCAAAAAAGACGTAGTTACCCTCTTCTAAAAAATTTGACGTTTCTTCCGGGTTGTCTACACTACCCTTCGGAAAAACCAAATTTACACTTACTCTTATCAGTGTTGTTAAGGAATTTCCAACCTGACAGCTTTGGGAGGGTGGGGTGCCCTGTTTGTTTGCAGCAAGCTTTTTTTGGAAGCCCGTTCCTTCTTCCAGAGTGTTTAATAAAATATGTTTAAAATCTCCCTTCATCATCTTTTTCTTTCATCGCACCATTAGCTATATTTCATTTTTTCAAAACAGCAGTTTCACACTGGCGATGGGTTAGGGGACATTCCCCCTCACTAGACAGACAATGGGGGTTAGTGGCAGGGAGTAAAAACCCGTTTTTTCGGTCATACACCCGGCCAGTTTTCCCGGAGTTACCAAACACTGCAATACCACATTTATTTCCAAAACCTGAAAACTTAACAAAAAATTTAAAAACCAAACACAATGGGGAAAGGAAAAATATAATGATTAAAAATTTCATTACCAACCAGGAGCAAAAACCCCACTAGATGAAAATGGAAGGGAAAAATAGATAATAACAGGCTGATTTTTGGGTATCAGTTTAAAGGTAACGAATTTCAAGAGAAAAAGTATTCATGAAACTGAACATCATGCAAGAGTGTTGTTCACAGAAAAAATGCAATAATCTTATACCTGAAAAAAATTTTACTTAATGTTATAAAAATAAAGGTTACACACAGCACAGATGAATAGTGAAATTTTTAAAATAGTTCCCGGGAAATTTAGCAGTCAAGTTTCAGTCTGAATGGGAAAATGTTTTGGGAAAACACAGCACAACACTGGGACAAGCAATTTAACTTTTAAATTTTGTTTTTGATAGTTCAGTTATACTGAGCGGAGAATGAAATTAAAACTGAGAAAAATGTGGGTCACTACACTGAAATAAATTTCAAAAACCCTTTTAAAGTTGTGGAAAATATTGTTTTTTCCGGGTTTTATTTTGATAAAAATTTCCAATATGAATAGATATCATTAATTTCTGCTAGTGGTTTTAAAATTTATCTGGGTATGAAGAAGAAATCCAAGCAATTGCTGCCCCCAGGGGCCAAGGCAGAGGGGGGGGAAGAGACACGTTCGGGGGAGGCCGGGGAGAGAGGGGCAGTGTCAACGGTATCCCCAAGGGTTGGGTATTTGGCCCAATTATTAAACTGGGATTTGGCATTTCTCAGCCAAGGCGGATTTAAAACCATTCATAATAGAAGTGCTATAATGGTGTCATTTTAATGTGGGGCATTTAAATCTGGGGGAACCAACCCAAAATTAAAACCCGAGAATATCACGACATAGGCGTGGGTCGTTTTTGTTTATTAAAGTTTTGTCATGGTAACCATGGCGTAGGTGACGGGACTATTTTGATTGGGTACTGACGACCCTTTTATTCTTGGGGGACTTTCATAGTGGGGAAATGATGTGAACATAATTTAGATATTTGGGGATTAAGTCCAGAATGTTTTTAAATAATTGGGGGGGGAAAAAAATGTATTGATGTCGCCGGAAAATGAAGGGGCGCCATTCGGGGCCGCCATTTATGAATTGGAATGGTAACGGGGTTTTCATTTTCATTCCCAAAACATCCCTCAAAATTCTAAAAGAAGTGGAAATTTAAGGGGGGAAACTAGTGAAACATTAAATTGGCGTTGGGAACTAAAGAGGATTTGGTGATGTTAATTTTCACGAGAGAGAATTTTGCAGTTTCAGCAAAAATTCTCCCAAAGACCCTATGCTGACCCCCATTCCCGGCCCGAGAATTGAGAGGTGTCAAGAAGTCAATACGCATTTATATCGGGGTTTTTTTTTACCCCGAACATTACAGGGCGACACGGGGGAAAACCGCAAAGGAAAACCCTCACCCACAGTTAATACTTTCCATTGTAATTTTTGTTGCCGGCCGGGTTTGGAAAATTTTAAAGAGTATGTATAAATAAGTGGTTGTCAACGATTTTCCCCCAAAGAACATCAAGACACCGATAAGGGTGAAAAGGGGAAACTAATTTTGTATTTTCCTTCTTTTTTAAATCAGTCCAATATAAAAAAAACAGTCCACAAAACCCTAATTTATCATACGAAAAGTGCGACTATTGTAATTTTCAAAATGGTCCAGAGTGGAGGTGGTTTTTGAATTTTGTGAGAATATCGAAGGGAGTCGTCCCCGCGAAACCCGGGGGACTCAAGTTTTTCACACACTTGGGGGGTGACTGTGGGAAAATTATACTAGACGGGCACTTCCCCGGAAAATTATTTGTTTTTAAGTTGGAAGTCCAGACAGGTAATTCCTTTAAATTTCCCCCCAAAAATCATAATACAGTATAGAAATTTGTCTTTGACGCCTCCTTGCAAGCCCCTCTGGCAAGACTTTTGACACCGACACTCTGAGCCCTTTCTCTCAGACTTACAAGTGGCTTATGGTCAAATTTCTAGCTGCCTGCAGCGAAAAAATTTCCCCATCTACATGCACGATTAACAAGGGGTTTTTTACTTGATGGTGGAGAATGTTTCTCCTCCTGACCCATTATGTACCTCTGAAATTTTTTGACTACCCCCCACAGGATGGGTATAGGGTGCATAATAAAGATATCAAACTAACTAACTAACTGTCTTCCAAATTCCCTAAGTTTTAGTCCTCTTTGGCATCTTCCCTTGAAAGCGCGTCCCGGGAAGACTTAAATCTGCAAGTTTCAAGAGGTTTTAAATTGTCCCTTTGAACCAGAACCACCCAATCACAGGGCATATCCTCTAAGCAATATAAGCAGTATGGAACACTAGCCCCAGTCTTCTCCCAAAGGGGAAACGCTGGTACCTTCTAAAGCATCCACGGCTGGGCCCCACTAAAAAACCCACCTACGTTATCCCCAGGAAACGGGCCCAGATACTGAGAGAAAAGGAGGAAAGGGCCCATTATTTCGGGATGGGAGGATATTTCAGTATTCGAGATGTCTTCTCCGAGTCCCCAGGACTGATGATGGTAGTCCCATGGGGGGTGGGGCTGCACTGTCCAGCACTTGTTTACCGATGAGGTCTAGTCTGAGAAGAATGAACTGCATCTCACTTACCCTGTGGAATTAAACTAAAAAAAGTTTCCACATCCTCCCCCGGCGAAGGTAGAAGCTAAGTTATATCAAATCCCCCCCCAAGCCCCCCCGTGACCTGGACTCGAGCCCGTTCGTGGGTCGTCGGGACATCAGGTTAGGCAGACTTTGGTCTACCTTCTCCTGTTCAGGCCCCACCGTGTGGACTCGACAGGCAACAGCTTGTTGAGGGGCCTTTATGGTCTCAGCCCCGTTTACCTCCCCCCAAATGGAAAAAGTCACTCTGTCTGATTTTTTGGGTTTTTCTGGTTCTACATGTATGCTGCTATGTATGATAATCAGTAAATGTATTTGTGTATACCTGAATAAACTTTTATTCACCATCCTCAGCTGCCCACCCTCATCGGGGGGTTGACACCACCGGGCCAAGGGGCCCGATGCCCTGGGTGCCCAGCTTCAACTAGCACCAGGTCTCCTTGGCTCACCGTCACCTTTTTCCCCCTGGGGCCCCCAAAAAAATTTTTGGAATGTCAAATAATCATTCCCACCCTGGTTCCTTTTGGTTAGAACATTCACTAACATTGATTTGGTTTCCTTGAGGGGGGGGTTTCTCCTGGCTAAAAAAGTCCTGCTCCCAGAAACGTCTTGGGGCAGGGAAGGGTTCGATCCTCCTCCCAAATAACATGTGTTTGGGGGGTGAGAGCTTCCTGCTCCAATGTCATTTGCCATTTTTTTAGTCTATTATTGACTCTCGCTTCTATCTGGGCCAAAATCGTTCGCAACTCATCAGTGGTTCCCCTTTTTGCTGTGTAAGACCTTGGGAGACACCTTTTAACCATACCCACCATACGTTCATGAAGCCCCTTGCCAGGGTGCTGGGGGAACTATGAACTTCCCTCGCACTCTTTTTCTTCAGGTATTCTGTACCCCCCATTGCCCAAAAAGATTCTTAAAGACTTTACTGGCTGTTTTGAAGCTTTTGCCATTGTCTGATATAATCAATCGTGGAAAAGAGAACTGAGCTGTAAACCCCCTGAAAATTGAAAGTCTCGGTAAATATTTCCGCCAGCTCCAAATGTACAGCTCGGGTAGTGGCACAAAAACAGACAGAAAAACCTTCTGTGGGTCTACCCTCTCCTCCTGGGTTTGTCAGTATGATAGCCCCCGTGAAACTACCCCACACCAAAAGGGTCTGTCACCCCCCGTTTCTGAGGCAGTGGCGGTGGCCCCGGGAGGATAGAGACCCCATCATACCACCGACAGACCGTGCAATTCCTTATCACCCTTTTGACTGGGGCTCTGCCCTTCAGCACCCAGTATTGACGAAGGCAGGTGAGTGTATCCCCTAACCCCTCCATGCATGGTCCTCTGATGAGCATCAAGTATCACCAACTTGACAACCCCCCACCCTTTCCCCATAATAGGGGATGCTTGGCCCTATAACTGAGCTCAGCATTGGTAATTTTCCCCCTGCATCTTATCAGACCAGCATGATTCAAGAACAACCCCAAAGAGTGGACCAGCTTACCGCCCCTGAGTCGCCGTCGGTCCCCGACCTAATGCTGGTCTGGCGCCCAGCAGCCAGTACCTAAAACCCGGAAACCTCCCTTCTTGTACTGCTGTATCCAGTACTCTCTGAGCCCCCGGAGGACAACTGTGGGCCCCCTTTTTTACCTTGTCAGTCATTTTCCCAAACAAACACCATTTCGGTGCCCCCCCATTAGTTTCCTCCATGAGGGTAGCTTTTGGGGGTCTAGTAGTTCAGTGCCTGCCCCCCCCCACGAAATGCACTATGCCGCTGGTTATCTCGCTAAATTTTCTGCTCTGGCCAGCTCTTTTGTGGTAACCAGTCCCCTTGAACCAAATCTCTTTTTACTCATTTTTTTGAGGTCACCCCTCTGCTGATCAGGTCAGCCGTTTGATCGGTAGGTACATTAAAAATTGTGGATGCTGTCTGTAGCCCCGTATCCTTTCACCCGATTCCGACATGGGAGTTTGGACCTGTCGTTCTGTCCCCACTGGGCTACCTGAGTCTGTCCATATATATGTGGATCACCTTATTAACATTTCCCTTTTTACATACCCCCCCAGTCTTTTTCCCAGCAACATCGCTGTGAGCTCTAGTTTTGGTATTGAACACTTTTTTTAGGGTGTCCCCCGGGTTGGGGCCAGTTTAACCTGGCTCCCAGCTCCAAGTATGCTAGGGCCCCCATATCCCCGGGAAGAGGCATCACAGAAGACATGCAGGTCATAATCTTGTCCGGTACCCCCGAAAACCTAGGAAATGCGAAATCTGTAGCTCCAAAACTTTTTAACTAGATCCCACCCCTGACAGATATTCTGGCAGTGTGTCCTCCCCCCCCGGTTCAGCTCCCAGGTTTGCTGTCCATTCTCCCACGAATAAGGGGTTAACATCCCAGGGGGTTTAAAAGGCAGTTGGTTTTAAAGGGACCTTCGGTCAGCTTCCCCCCCCCGCTTTTTCCTTTTCCCCCTAATATGTTTTCCCCCATTCCCATTCCAGCCCCAATACTGAGGTTGCATCAGGCACCGTATAACCCGCATAATCATGTTCCACCCTGTCTCCAATGCAGGATTGTTCATTACCCATTCCTCAGTGGCATGTTGGCCGGGGCATTCCCCATTGGACCCCGGTAAATGTTCATAACTGCTCCTCATCTGAAGTGGTGCCTTGATATTGTTCATAAAATAAGGTCTTCAATAGTTCTTTGGGGGGGCTGTTACAGTTTCCCAGAAAACTATAGTACCCTGGCAAGAACTTTGAGCTCGTGGCACCAAACAACACTGCCTTAAATCTGTGTTTTGTACCCCTGCTCAGGTCCCTCCTATTTGCCCCCCACAAAAACCCTAGTGTAATTCCTGTCTGGTTGCCCTTGCAGGAAGGCTTTACTAATATCCGCTGCATAAGCATATTGTTCTGACTAAAAACAACCGTCGGGTAATTTCTGATCAGAGATGGCCCCTTTGACAGTCTTCAATGAGGGGCCTCGGGGACTCGCCTGTGAGCTGAATTTAAGACCACTTGACTGGGTGGTTACTGACCCCCTTTTTAACTGTCATGTGGGGAGATAAGGGGATTTTCTCCTGGGCTGGCATGTGGTACCTTCTCAATGAATCCCAGGGCCAACTGTTCAAAAGTCATCGTACTTCCCTACCAGACCCTTCTTGGTCAGGCTGTTCACCAGGGCGTTCAACTGACCCCGTGCCTTCAAAAAATTAGTGGGAGCGTGGGTGTACCGGTTTTCCCAAAGGGGTTTACCCCGTACTGGCCGCCCGACATGGCTCAAATAATCCTGATAAGTTTTTCGTTTGGGGGGTGGTTGATCACCCTTAATCCTTACACATCCAGGTCCCAAGTTTATGGACTGGGTTACGTCGACTATGCCGACTTGGGGTTTGATAGACCCTTACGTAGCCCGATTCGCATCACTAGCACGCCTCTTGCTGGGTAGAGCCCCATTCCCGGCATCCAGGGAAATGGGCCGGTATCCTGCCTCCTACAATATACCCCCCTGGGGTCCTGTACGGCCCATACCTTCCTTTACAACCTTTCGTGGGCACAAATTCGCACGAATCCCCCCCTACCAAAAATTCCCACACGCTGACGTTGTCAGTGGTAATTTTTGGGTTTCCCCTAATTCACACCCAACTCCCCCAAACGTTTGACTGCCCGGCCAGGCCCTTGGTGGTAATGATATCAGGGGTCTTAACTATCAAGGGAGAATTCCCGTGCCCGCTAATCTAACTGGGGATCTACAAGAGGATAAGACCTGTGGAACCGGCCCACCAAACCCTTCCACTTTTATGTCAGCCTTACCTGGACTTCAACTTCAACTTAGCGCTAGAGTTTTGTTATGAAGGATCGTTGAGGCCCGTGTCAAAAAAAAAATGGGGGTTTTTTTTCCCCTTTACAACTACCGCCATCACCGTGGGCAGGGGCCCCAGAACCTTGAAACCGTTCACCTGAACCAGTTCCCTGTGTCGTTCTCACCATCTCACCACTACCTCGGACTCGTCCGTCTCCACCCCTCTTTGGGGGTTGATCCCCTTAGCCGGGGTTTCTGTTTCCTTAGGACACAACGCACTGTGGGACCCTTCCGACAGCCTCGACACTCCGAGCTGGGTGTCACAGTCCCTGGCAAAGTGTTGACACAATTTGAAACAGAGTTTCAACTCCCTTAGTTGCTGGTGTCTTTTTGGGCCAAAGTTGGGGAAACCTGTACACCTTGAATAGCATGCTCCCCTTCCAGAAAACACATGGTCTCGTGCTGCCCGTCTTTGTGGTTTCCCTTGGCCTCTTTGGTTTGGGGCTTGTCCGGGGATAATAAGTGCCGACCCAACAGGGGGGGCTTTGTTCTATCTCTGAGCGTCCGGGGCGGTCGAACGATTTCACCCCGAGGGTGGTCTCTCCCATGACCTATACCAGGTGAGACACGAGATCGCCCATCCCCCCAACAATCTGTTGTATTGTGAACCGGTTTGTCCTATACTTAAATGTAACCCCGTACTGTAGTGCTGAGTTTCCTCTGAATCGTCGACTGATCATCCATTCTGATCAACCCCAATCATTTAAAACTTTGAGACTATTTGTCAAGCTCATAACTTGATTTGGGAACCCTTCCGACGATCGACGGAAGCCCCAAGATCGGCCATGATAAAATATACCCCCATTATCTCCTTTTTGTGTTGCCAAACAATCCTTTAATTGATCCTTTGGGATGTTGATAATTAAAATCAGTGGTTTTAATGTTACCAAATCCAGGGTTTTCCCTTGAGCTGTGAACGTAAATACTGTAGTTTGGTGGCATCCGACAAATCATCCCTGTCATCTATTTGGGATTTAAACTGACCCCGAATGCAATGTTTTTAAAGGGTTTCCTAACATTGGTAAATTCAAGTAGGCAATCTGGGGAACACTCTAGAAGGACTGTGGTGGCCTGTACACCCTGTACTATTATTTGTTTCCCCTGCTATACTATTAACCTTCAATGTTTTCATTAACTTTTTGCAGAGACCCCCCTCTGCTAGACATTCGGGCCTCTGATTTGATTCTCCCGAGCTGCCTGACAACATCCTCAGGCTCCCTGTCTCATGGCTTCTGTCTCATAATGGAGATAGGGGTGCCCCCGGCCCTTTTGCCTTTCCTCTAAAAAAACTCCAAGCACCTTCCTAGATCCTCACAATCTGCATCTTGGTTTTCTCTGACAGCTCGGCACTCCCAAACGTCTTGCTTAAGCGTCCCCTTTTGGGGGTTCAAGACCGCTTTAGCCGACTTGGAGATAGGGCAGTTCTTTTCCCGACTCTCCCGTCATTGTTTGGGTTTGGTTAAAAGGGGTGTCACAATTTTTTTAATTTTTTGCCCCCCCCGGGTACGGTATCAGGGAGAACAAGCGAATCCCAAAACTCCACAAAAACAACAACTTTTTACTTATATTGACTTGACTGAATTAAAATGACACTGTTAACCCTCAACCCAACTGTACTGTATGTTGTTGTTATGAAAAAACCAGCAATTTCCTGTAAAATCAGTAAATAGTTACAGGACTTAAGCTACCTCTGGTGCAAATCACAAATTAATATGATTCAAATACAAAAAATTCACACAGTAAATATGTAGTCTTTTATTAAATTCACTTGGTTAACACAAAATAAATTCAGTTTAACTTAGAAACAGTAAATAAATAATCTTGTGTTCAGTTGTTTTTAATTTTGGGTTGGAGAAGGGAAACCTAGCCTAACATATAACTGTTGAAATTAGGGGCAACGAGACTAAATCTAGCTTTGCAATTTAAAGGGAAGTGTTAACAGGTTAAATCTGACCTAGTTATAACTGTTTAATATTGCAGAGGCCTAATCCCTTTAAATGTAATCACTTAAATGTAATCCTTAAATGTTAAACCTGATTACTCACTTAAATGTAAAAACCTGTTATGAATAATACATACATTGATATGTTCAACTTATATTCAGACTTTACTAAAAGAAGGGACGCTGGTACCTGCTAATAAGCATCCGGCTCGAGACCCACTACAAAACCCACCTACTTTTTCCCAGGAAACTGGCCAGATACTGAGAGAAAAAAGGTAAGGTTCTACTGTTTTGGGGTCTTAATGGAGAAGGATATCCCCCAGTACTTCGAGATGTCTTCTCCGAGTCCCCAGGACTGATGATGGTAGTCACGTGGGAGGGGGCTGCGCTGTTCAGCACTTGTTTATGATGAGGTCTAGTCTGAGAAGAATGACTAGCATCTCGCCCGCCTAGGTCAAGTGTGGGGCTGCCAGTTCTCATTAAGCTGACATAATCTAATGTTCGCCTATTCAGGCCTTAAAACTACCTGTGTTAGGGTGCTGAGCTACATTATTAATATCTAAAGTTCCCTCAATAATCCTAATATTAGTTACTAACTGTAAACTCACCTAGACCTTCCTAGGAATGAATCTATCAATTAACATGTTTTCTCTCTCCTCTCCAACTACTGTGTTTGTTTGGTTGGGTGTGTGGGTTCATGCACTCAGAGGACCTCCCCGTGGTATGTTTAAAGGCTCAATACGGCTCACTTACCCTGTGGAACTTGAGCGACTAAAGTTTCAATACAGGTTTACAAAAAAGTTAACTGTCTCTAAAGCGAAACACTGTTGCTGAATGTCAGAAATAATCCTAGTGTAGAGGTGAGAGAGATTTGGGTGAGTTAACCGGGGGTTTAAGTGCAA
>WNWK01058002.1:0-10573 GCA_009830355.1 Cherax destructor | reverse complement strand
TGGCAAGGTTTGTGTGGGAGATGACATAAGTTGTGTCGTCAGCAAAGAGTATTGGTTTCAGGTGTTGTGATACATTGGGAAGATCATTGATGTATAAGAGGAAGAGCAGGGGTGCCACTAGCACGATAAGAGACATCACAATAAGTGTCAGGGGCCCAAGACTGTTCAACTGCCTCCCAGCATACATAAGGGGATTACCAATAGACAGGCACCTAAAGTCAGTACCTGACCAGCCGGGCTGTGATTCGTACTTCGGTTTGCGTGCGGCCAACAGTAACAGCCTCGTTGATCAGGCCCTGATCCACCCCTGGCCACAGATGGGCGCGGGGGCGTTGACCCCGAAACCCCTCAGGTATACTACAGGTACCCAACAGTAGTCATCGTTAGAATAATAACTCAGGTTCCAGACAACACACTCCTCACTATTCAAAAGTCTCAATTTATTGAAAATACAACACAGCCATGCTTACTACTGTGCATTTTATATATACAAGACACTCAGAACTAGCTTTAGCCCTCGCTCTGACTCTTCCAGGAGAGCTGCAACAGAACACTGACACAATACAAGAAATAAGTATCTTTGATAGTTTAATATCTTTACTATGCACCCCATTCCCATCCTGAGGGCGGTAGTCAAAAGATTACAGAGGCACATAATGGGTCATGGGACTATACCTCAACATTACAGAGGCACATAATGGGTCCAGGGACTGTACCTCAACATTACAGAGGCACATAATGGGGGTCCAGAGACTGTACCTCAACATTACAGAGGCACATAATGGGTCCAAGGACTGGGTCGCAAAGTTTTGATAGTTGAACAAGTAACAGTGGTGAACTATTTATATCTGGTAACAAATGTAACGAGTTATTTGTGCAGACATGAATTAAGTCACAAAATTATTACAATGTAGCTTATAGGTGGTTCTGAATTATTTATATTACCTTATATTTTAGCAAGGTATGCTTGAAATTATGCAAGTTTAAGTGGTTGTGTGTTGATTACAATAGTCAAAGTCTTGAACAGTCAGGGGCCCATGATTGCCTCCCAGTATACATAAGGGGGATTACCAATAGACCCCTGGCTGTCTTCAAGCTGGACAGGCCCCTCAAGTCAGTACCTGACCAGCCGGGCTGTTTTTCGTACGTCGGTTTGCGTGTGGCAGGGTATTATTCCAGAATGGATGGTAATATGCCACTGTGGATAAAATACTTCGAAATTTCTTGAAAATTTGTGAGTGAGTTGTCTCTAAATTCATTTGATCGCATTCCAACACATGAAGCAAGGTGTGCCAACTGTCCATTTGGCAAAATTTATACTTAAAGTCTACACGAGGTGAAGCAACCTGCCAGAGATACTTGTAGCCTAGCCGGTGCCGGGCGGTAGCAACATGCAAGAGTACGCTGATATTATTGAGTGCACCAATAACATGAGGCTGCTCCTGCATGACAGAACCATGATCAGTGGTGTCAGTCTCCCTCACTCTCAAGTCAATGAAGTTCTTTTCGTAATAATGTTCTCAAACTGCTAACAGTCAGACTATACAGATCTCCATGCAAATAAAGGATAATAAAATTTGGAACTTCCAGAGGATGCAAAAAGTTCCCCTTCACACCTGCTTTAAAAATAAGTAAAAAAAAAAAAATCACCTAAATCTGACTTAATCTCTGCTTAGACAAATTATGTTTAAGCCTGATGCTCCATACCCTCCTAATCATCCCTCTCCCTCTTACTACCCAGTATCCCTGCATCCTACCCTTCCCCGCTGCGCTGTATGATCCTTGTGGTTTAGCGCTTCTTGATTATAATAATAACCCAATCTCGAGTTGGCTGGAAACTCACTCGTAGAGAGATTGTGGCTCAGTAGCCTGAGGGCTGTCAACAAGGGTGGAGCTGTGCAACACGCTCAGATTTGGAGCTCCAGGACCATAGAGTTTTACACAAAACAAAAATATGAATAACTCAGGAATAAGTTATTGACATTTTCAGTTTATGAGAAGAGTATTTATAGGAGTGTCATGATTTATTCACACGTTATTGAGGACTGTTGGTTCTATTAAACTCAGGGTTGATTTGCAATGTTTTACAGTTTTGTTTTTAAATTTTTCTCCCCAAAAATCCTTAAAAAACACAAATTTCAACATTTTTTATAATGCAATCTATTGACATTTCGCTCAAAAGACTTTGAAATAAAGATTATCTAGCTCTTTATCTTTCATCTGATGTTGACTAGAACATTGGCTATCTTATAATAATAATAATAATAATAATAATAATAATAATAATAATAATAATAATAATAATAATAATAATAATAATAATAGTTTATTTGGACATGATACAAAGAATTACAATTGGTTATTGAGATTACATGAGGTGTACATGCCAAAAGCCCCTAGTATGCAGGGCGGGAGAGGGAGGGAGGGTTTATGACATAATTTGCAATATCTTGCAATTTTGCAACAAAGTCAATATAAAAAAAGTGTGTAGGTCGCAAATGCTGGTTAAATCACAGTATCAACTTTCATTGAAATTGGACCAAAAACATAAAAGTTGATTTAAAACTTCCCTTGGTCTGAAAGAAACCCAAAGTATTTATTTTCTTATGTCAAATCAAAGTCGAGAACAACATCCAGTATTGGGCCCCTACTTAAACGGGATGGGTCTTACACAGATGACGGCAAGGAAATGAGTGAGCTACTAAAGTCCCAGTATGACTCAGTTTTTAGTGAGCCGCTAACCAGGCTGAAAGTTGAAGACCTAAATGAATTTTTTATGAGAGTGCCACAGAACTTGATAGACGCAAACCTATCTGACATTATCCTGACGCCAAATGACTTCGAAAAGGCGATAAATGACATGCCCATGCACTCCGCCCCAGGCCCAGACTCATGGAACTCCGTGTTTATCAAGAACTGCAAGAAGCCCCTATCACGTGCTTTTAACATCCTATGGAGAGGGAGCATGGACACTGGGGTCGTCCCGCAGTTACTAAAAACAACAGACATAGCCCCACTCCACAAAGGGGGCACAGTAAAGTAATAGCAAAGAACTACAGACCAATAGCGCTAACATCCTATATCATAAAAACCTTTGAAAGGGTTCTAAGAAGCAAGATCGCCACTCATCTAGATACCCATCAATTACACAACCCAGGGCAGAATGGGTTTAGAGCAGGTCGCTCCTGTCTGTCCCAACTACACGACCACTACGACAAGGTCCTGGATGCTCTAGAAGACAAACAGAATGCAGATATTATATACACAGACTTTGCAAAAGCCTTTGACAAATGTAACCATGGTGTAATAGCACACAAAATGCGTGATAAAGGAATAACAGGAAAAGTTGGCAGATGGATCTATAATTTCCTAACAAATAGAACACAAAGTGTACAAAGAGTAGTAGTCAACAGAGTAAAGTCTGAGGCGGCTACGGTAAAAAACTCTGTTCCACAAGGCATAGTACTCTTTCCCATCTTGTTCCTTACCCTCATATCGGACATAGACAGGGATATAAACCACAGTGCAGTGTCTTCCTTTGTAGATGACACCCGAATTTGCATGACAGTGTCCACCATTGAAAACACTGCAAGACTCCAAGCAGACATCAACCAAATCTTTAAATGGGCTGCAGAAAACAATATGAAGTTCAATGATGAGAAATTTCAATTACTCCGATATGGAAAACGTGAGGAAATTAAAATTTCATTGGAGTATAAAACAAATTCCAACCACACAATAGAGCGAAAAACTAATGTCAAAGACCTGGGAGTGATCATGTCAGACGATCTCACCTTCAAGGACCATAACACTGTAACAATCGCATCTGCTAAAAAAATGACAGGATGGATAATGAGAACCTTCAAAACCAGGGATGCCAAGCCCATGATGACACTTTTCAGGTTGCTTGTTCTATCTAGGCTGGAATATTGCTGCACACTAACTGCACCTATAATTAGTAATGTGTATGTGAAGTGTTAACATAATGTAATGTAATTTTTTTTTTTTTATTAACACAATCGGCCGATTCCCACCAAGGCAGGGTGGCCCGAAAAAGAAAAACTTTCATCATCATTCACTCCATCACTGTCTTGCCAGAAGGGTGCTTTACACTACAGTTATAAAACTGCAACATTAACACCCCTCCTTCAGAGTGCCGGCACTGTACTTCCCATCTCCAGAACTCAAGTCCGGCCTGCCGGTTTCCTGAATCCCTTCATAAATGTTACTTTGCTCACACTCCAACAGCACGTCAAGTATTAAAACCATATGCCTCCATTCACTCCTATCAAATACGCTCACACATGCTTGCTGGAAGTCCAAGCCCTCGCACACAAAACTTCCTTTACCCTCCCTCCAACCTTTCCTAGGCCGACCCCTACCCCGCCTTCCCTCCACTACAGATTTATACACCTCGAAGTCACTCTGTCTCGTTCCATTCTCTCTACATGTCCAAACCATCTCAACAACCCCTCCTCAGCTCTTCTGACAATCGTTTTGGTAATCCCGCACCTCCTCCTAATTTCCAAACTCCGAATTCTCTGTATTATATTCACACCACACATTGACCTCAGACATGACATCTCCACTGCCTCCAGCCTTCTCCTCGTTGCAACATTCATCACCCATGCTTCACACCCATATAAGAGCGTTGGTATAACTATACTCTCATACATTCCCTCTTTACTTCCATGGACAAGGTTCTTTTGTCTCCACAGACCCAAGTGCTCCACTCACCCTTTTCCCTCATCAATTCTATGATTCACCTCATCCTTCATAGACCCATCCGCCGACATGTCCACTCCCAAATATCTGAATACATTCACCTCCTCCATACTCTCTCCTCCAATCTGATATCCAATCTTTCGTCACCTATTCTTTTTGTTATCCTCATCACCTTACTCTTTCCTATATTCACTTTCAATTTTCTTTCTTTACACACCCTACCAAATTCATCCACCAACCTCTGCAGCTTCTCTTCAGAATCTCCCAAAAGACAGTGTCATCAGCAAAAAGCAACTGTGACAACTCCCACTTTGTATTTGCTTCTTTATCTTTTAGCCCAACACCTCTTGCCAAGACCCTCGCATTCACTTCTCTTACAACCCCATCTATAAATATATTGAACAACCACGGTGACATCACACATCCTTGTCTAAGGCCCACTTTTACTGGGAAATAGTCCCCTTCCCTCCTACACACTCTAACCTGAGCCTCACTATCCTCATAAAAACTCTTCACTGCTTTCAGTAACCTTCCTCCTATTCCATACACCTGCAACATCTGCCACATTGCCCCCTATCTACCCTATCATACGCCTTTTCCAAATCCATAAATGCCACAAAAACATCTTTACCCTTATCCAAATACTGTTCACCTATATGTTTCACTGTAAACACTTGGTCTACACACCCCTACCTTTCCTAAAGCCCCTTGTTCATCTGCTATCCTGCTTTCTGTTTTACTCTTAATTCTTTCAATAATAACTCTACCATACACTTTACCAGGTACACTCAACAGACTTATTCCCCTATAATTTTTGCACTCTCTTTTGTCCCCTTTGCCTTTATACAAAGGAACAATACACGCTCTCTGCCAATCCCTAGGTACCTTACCCTCTTCCATACATTTATTAAATAATAGCACCAACCACTCCAAAATTATATCCCCACCTGCTTTTAACATTTCTATCTTTATCCCATCAATCCCAGCTGCCTTACCCCTTTCATTCTACCCACTGCCTCACGAACTTCCCTACACCCACAACTGGCTCTTCCACACTCCTACAAGATGTTATTCCTCCTGCCCTACACACGAAATCACAGCTTCCTGTCTTCATCAACATTTAACAAATCCTCAAAATATTCTCTCCATCTTCCCGATACTCTAACTCTCCATTTAATAACTCTCCTCTCCTATTTTTAACTGTCAAATCCATTTGTTCTCTAGGCTTCCTCAACTTATTAATCTCATTCCAAAACTTTTTCTTATTTTCAACAAAATTTGCTGATAACATCTCACCCACTCTCTCATCTGCTCTCTTTTTACATTGCTTCACCACTCTTTAACCTCTCTTTTCTCCCATATACTCTTCCCTCCTTGCATCACTTCTACTTTGTAAAAACCTCTCATATGCTAACTTTTTCTCCCTTACTACTCTCTTTACATCATCATTCCACCAATCGCTCCTCTTCCCTCCCGCACCCACTCGCCTGTAACCACAAACTTCTGCTGAACACTCTAACACTACATTTTTAAATCTACCCCATACATTTTCGACCCCATTGCCTACACTCTCACTAGCCCATCTATCCTCCAATAGTTGTTTATATCTTACCCTAACTGCCTCCTTTTAGTTTATAAACCTTCACCTCTTTACTTACTGATTCTATTTTCCTTGTATCCCATCTCCCTTTTTACTCCCACTGTAGCTATAACTAAAAAGTGATCTGATATATCTGTAGCCCTCTATAAACATGTACATCCTGAAGTCTACTCAACAGTCTTTTATCTACCAATACATAGTCCAACAAACTACTGTCATTACGCCCTACATCATATCTTGTATACTTATTTATCCTCTTTTTCTTAAAATATGTATTACCTATAACTAAACCCCTTTCTATACAAAGTTCAATCAAAGGGCTCCCATTATCATTTACACCTGGCACCCCAAACTTACCTACTACACCCTCTCTGCATGTTTCTCCCACTTTAGCATTTAGGTCCCCTACCACAATTACTCTCTCATTTGGTTCAAAAGTTCCTATACATTCGCTTAACATTCCCAAAATCTCTCTCTCCTCTACACTCCTCTCTTCTCCAGGTGCATACACGCTTATTATGACCCACTTTTCGCATCCGACCCTTATTTTAATCCACATAATCCTTGAATTTACACATTTATATTCCCTCTTTTCCTTCCATAACTGATCCTTCAACATTATTGCTACCCCTTCCTTAGCTCTAACTCTCTCAGATACTCCTGACTTAATCCCATTTATTTCTCCCCACTGAAACTCGCCTACCCCTTCAGCTTTGTTTCGCTTAGGCCAGGACATCCAACTTCTTTCATTCATAACATCGGCAATCATCTCTTTCTTATCATCCGCACTACATCCACGCACATTCAGACAACCCAATTTTATAAAGTTTTTCTTCTTCTTGTTTTTAGTGGATTTGTACAGGAGAAGGGGTTACTAGCCCATTGCTCCCGGCATCTTAGTCGCCTCATACGACACGCATGGCTTACGGAGGAAAGATTCTTTTCCACTTCCCCATGGACAATAGAGAAAATAAAAGAACAAGAGCTATTAAGAAAAAGAAGAAAACCTAGATGTGTGTATGTATATATATGCATGTGTATGCCAGTGTAGTGTGACCTAAAGTGTAAGTAGAAGTAGCTAGATATACCTGTTATCCAGCGTGTTTATGAGAAAAAAAAAAGACACCAGCAATCCTCCCATCTTTAAAAGTTTCAGGTTTCTGTTTCACGTCACCGGCAGGACGGTAGTCCCCCGGGGTGGTTGTGCTACCAACCTACTACCTAAGATAATGAAATATGAATAAAGGTAGTCAAACCCCACGGAGGAAGGTGAGTACCCCAACGAGTGGGGGGGGGTTTGAGATGGCAAGAAGGCAAGGCAGTGGTGGTGAAGGGGGTGGGAGGTTGACTGGGTTCAGGTCTATTTGACCCAAGTGAAGAGGTCAAAAAGGAAAACTGAATCAGGTGAATGCCCAGGTACCATTCGAGAAATCAACTAAAGTGTAATAGAAGCATTTGTCAGAAACGATGACTTTTACAGAAATTTTCCCTCCCAGTTTAAACTCACTACAGGTAGTTAATTTTATTAAATAAATTGTCCAAAAAAGGGAGGTGTTGGGGATATGACGCCAAATTTAAAATTTGGGGTATTAATTGAAATTCCGTTATTTTTTTTAATGTAGTAATTCATTTATATTTATGAAAAATTTCCCCCAAAAAATTTTCAGGTAAGGATTGTATTATTGAATATACAGTCCAAAATTTCAGGATGGAAAAATTTTTCAAATAATTTTAAGAACTATATGTTCTAATAATTCAAGATCCAGACGTAAGAGAAGAACTGGAAGGTGGGAAAGAAGGGGTATATTGTGACCTGGGTCCTTAAAGTCCCACTTGACTTGAAGACATCAATATCAGAAAGGGAAAAAATGTTTATGTACCAAATTTTTTTTCAAATTATGGGGGAAATAATTCGGGACATTGCCTAAAATTTACCCGCATAATTTCTCACGATACCAAAGGGGTTTGGGGGGTCAACACCCCCGGCCTGTCTGTGACCAGGTCGTGGGGTCAGATCCTGATCAACCAGGCTGTTACGTTGGGCACGAAAACCCGACGTATGAACCACAGCCCGGCTGGTCAGGTACTGATTTGGTGCCTGTCCGCGCCTTCCTGCGACAGCCAGGGTCTATTTGAAACCCCCTTTTGTATGGTGAGGCAGTTGAAATCTTGACCCTGGACACTTAGTGTTTTTCTAGTGATTTGTGGCCCCCCCGCATTTCATTGGGGATGTTAACTCCGCCGTTTTTTTCTTTCGTAGCCCAAAATTTTGGGGGCTAGTCTTTCAGAAATTTCCAAGTGTTTATTATCATGGACCCCAACTATTCTCAGAAATTTGGTGCTTTATCTATTCATGTGCGGGAAAGTACTTGTACATTCTCCAGATCTGAAATTTCGGTGTTTAAAGGGGCCGTAGTTAGAAATTCCAGCCTAGAGAGAACAAGCGATTTGAAAAATCATCATTTGGATCCCAAGAAAATTTTTTTGGGGGATTAAAAAAAAGAAATTAATATCTCCTAAATGAAAAAGGAAATTGTATAATAGTTTATTTACATGGTGCAGGCTTAATTTTTTGGAAGTAATTTTTCAACTTGAGGAATTTTCTTTGTGGTCCAGCGGTAGTTGAGATAAGAATAGCAAAAAAAATTAAAAGGGGTTTGACCACCCCTTTTTTTACTTCCATCTCCTAAAAGTCCATGTTTTTTTTTTCGATGTGGATATTATTTTTTTTCCCCTTTTTTATCATGCGGGGAGTGGCAGGAGGAAGTGGAGGAGGGGAAGGTACCCTTTTTGTTTTTTCATTTTCCCCAAAAAACAAAACCCCCGACAGAAGGATTTCCGGGACGTTTTGGGGGGCTTAAGTCCTTTTTCTTTTGTTTCTAGGTAATTTGGGGGTTTTTTTTTTTATTTAAAATTTAAAACCTTTTGTGTCACTGGGGCAATTGAAACTGAGGGTTAAAAAGGGCCAAAAGGGTTCCTTTTTTAGTTTGGAAACCATTAAAATTTTAAAAATAATAATAGATGTAAAGTAAAACTTCTAATATAAAAATTTTTAAAGTATTCAGGAAACTTAAAGTCCCTTTTAAAAAAACCTTAAAATATATTTCAAAAAAATTTTGCTTATTTTTTTATGGGGGAAAATGGAATAAAAACTTGAGGGTATTAATTTGAAAATATTAATTTTAAAATTTTTTTTTTCTTCCCTTTTTTAGTTTGCTGAATGGTTCCCTGGTTAATTTTGCAAAATTAATAATAAAAAATGCTTTTTGAAAGAATATTTAAAAAAAAATAAATTATAATATTAGAAAGGGGCCCCAAAAAACCTTTCCATGCCCCAGGCAGGTAACTATTGTTTGTTTTTACCCCATTTAGGAATTTAAAATTCAACCCTTGCATATTTAAAGAAGGTATGGTATTTATTATAATATAGAGAGAAATTTCATTTTAAAATATATTTGTTGGGGGGAAAAGGGTGATTGGGAATAGATAAATCGGGGGGGCCCCGCCCCCAGGCAGCCGACACAGAAGGGGCTGTTACCCCCTGCTTTGAGATTTTTTTTTCGTTTTTGTACTTTAGCTTAAATAAAAATCCTTTATAAAAGGAAACGGCAAGGAAATGAGCGGGAAGGAGGCCATAATAGGGATTTTAGGTTCCCTTATGGCGATCTTTCACCTCACCATGTTTTGTTTTTCCCGGGGGAAAAGTTCAAACTAGCTTATTTGGTGATAGGGTTGTTGCAGGATGCAGAGGTTTGGGGGTAAGGGGGGGGGCAAGGAGTGAAGGGGGGGGGGGGGGGAATGTTAGGTAGGATGAATGTCGGTCCCTTTTGGCGGGCGACGCGACGGCCAGGGTGGGTTCCCCCCCCGCTTTTTGGGCCCCTTTCCCCCCTTCACCTTTTGGGCACTTACCGCACCTTTGGGGCATTGTCGCACATGTTTGCCTTTTCCGCCCGGTCACTATCTGTACATGTATGGGTATTTTCCCCTTAGGAGTCTCATGCACTTTTTGGGGGGCTTTACATTTTTTCATATTTTCTTTTTTGGACTCCCCGGGCCCCTGTGGGACCCCCAAAATATAACATTTTTTTAAATTGGGCACGCCAAGGTAAAAAAAGTTAGTTTATTCAGGTATACATAAATACAGTTTTATAGATTATCATACATAGCAACATATTTAGAGAATAGGGTAACCAAAAAAAATTTGGGCTTTTTTGGGAATGTTTCCCTTTTTCACCTTTTAAAAAACCC
>WNWK01058001.1:0-10574 GCA_009830355.1 Cherax destructor | reverse complement strand
CTTTACGTAAATCAATGAAGATTCCCACTGGGATTTTTTTCTAAAGGGCGGTGTAAATTATTTCTAACATGTGTATAATGGCATCATTTGTATTTTTATTAGGCCTGAATCCAAATTGACAGTGGTTGAGTACGTTGTTGGAGGTGAGGTAGGAATATATTTGTCTATGAATTAATTTTTCAAAGATTTTGGAGAGAAGGGGTAAGTTAGATATCGGCCTGTAGTTATTCAGGTCTGCTTGATCTCCTCCCTTATGTATTGGGGTGACCCTCGCTATTTTGAGTATTGATGGGAAGGTAGAGGATTCAATGGATTTGTTAAAAAGTGTTGCAATAATTGGTGAGAGAACTTGAGAGGCTTTTTTGTATATATAAGGTGGTAAGTTATTTAGGTCACCTGCTTTGTTTTTTAATGTGTTGATTATAAGTGAAACTTCTATTGGGTTGGTTGGGGCTAGGAATAGTGTGTTCGGATAGGTGCCAGTGAGATAGTCGTTAGGTGGAGTATTAGAACTTGGGATTTTGCTTGCCAGCTTTTTACCTATGGTGGAGAAGAAATCATTGAGTTTGTTTGCTGTTTCAATAGGTGGGAGTAGGGGTTCATCTGGTTTTGTTAGTTTGATTGTTCTGTTTGTGGATATCTTTTGTTCCTAGAATTTCAGATAGGGTTTTCCAGGTCTTTTTATATCACCTTTAAGTTATGTAATCTGTTCTCATAGTACAGTTTTTTGACCTTCTTATCAGACTCGTTAGGTTTGATGAGTAGCGTTTTGTTTGTTCTCTTGATATTTGTCCCATTCTGTACTGTTTTTCATATAGGTGCTTTATATTAATGGACTTGAGTATGCGGGGGTTAGCCAGGGACTATTTAATCTTTTAGTTGTGATTTGTTTAGTTTTTTTAGGGCAGTGTTTATTATAGAGGTATTGGGTCTTTTTAAGAAAATTATTAATACATAAGTCAGTATTTGGGAAGTTGTCTATTTCTGTTTGCCAGTCAATGTTTGTCATAGCTGTTATAAAGCTATTTATAGCTGTCTCATTATGTAGTCTGAAGGTAACTTTAGTAGTCTCTAGTGGTAATTTTCCGAGATTTGTTATGAGAAAGGTCGGGTAGTGGTCAGTGGTATTGTCTGTTATATGTAACAAACGAACCGCTATATGAAGTGTTCTACCAACAGAGTCCTGCCAGCACTATTACCAGCAGAAACCTGCCAGAGGTCTATCACTAGTCTTCTGGTAACAATCCCTCAAGTGGTATTCTTCCAACAGCGTCCAGTCTTACACACTTGAATCATACCAACAGAATCTTAAGAAAAATATCCTGCAATCAAGTATTTACCAAACAGGTTACATACAGTGTTATTAACTCTGGTGTCGCAGACTTTATACACATCACAACACAACGTATGGTGGTGAAAAACATAATATTAGAGAGGAACTTTCACCTGTGAAACAAGCTTCTTCATTCAATAGTTCCCTTTTGAAATTGTCATTTTCAGAACTTACTGGTTTTGTGCCATATATTTTTCGCAACATAATGCACCACAACGTTCAGTGTGCACTATATGTTAACATTCATACATCACAGCACATAACAGTATGGGAGACATAAGGACACAGTGGTACTGGCCAGGTTGTGGCAACCACCACCAACACAGTGGTACTGGCCAGGTTGTGGCAGCCACCACCAACACAGTTGTCCTGGCCAGGTTGTGGCAGCCACCACCAACACAGTGGTACTGGCCAGGTTGTGGCAGCCACAACCAACACAGTGGTACTAGCCAGGTTGTGGCAGCCACCACCAACACAGTGGTACTGGCCAGGTTGTGGCAGCCACTACCAACACAGTGGTACTGGCCAGGTTGTGGCAGCCACCACCAACACATTGGTACTGGCCAGGTTGTGGCAGCCACCACCAACACAGTGGTACTGGCCAGGTTGTGGCAGCCACCACCAACACAGTCGTACTGGCGGCCAGGTTGTGGCAGCCACCACCAACACAGTGGTACTGGCCAGGTTGTGGCAGCCACCACCAACACAGTGGTACTGGCCAGGTTGTGGCAGCCACCACAAACACAGTGGTACTGGCCAGGTTGTGGCAGCCACCATCAACACAGTGGTACTGGCCAGGTTGTGGCAGCCACCACCAACACAGTGGTACTGGCCAGGTTGTGGCAGCCACCACCAACACAGTCGTACTGGCCAGGTTGTGGCAGCCACCACCAACACAGTGGTACTGGCCAGGTTGTGGCAGCCACCACCAACACAGTGGTACTGGCCAGATTGTGGCAGCCACCACCAACACAGTGGTACTGGCCAGGTTGTGGCAGCCACCACCAACACAGTGGTACTGGCCAGTTGTGCAGCCACCACCAACACAGTGGTACTGGCCAGGTTGTGGCAGCCACCACCAACACAGTGTTACTGGCCAGGTTGTGGCAGCCACCACAAACACAGTGGTACTGGCCAGATTGTGGCAGCCACCACAAACACAGTGGTACTGGCCAGGTTGTGGCAGCCACCACCAACACAGTGGTACTGGCCAGGTTGTGGCAGCCACCACCAACACAGTGGTACTGGCCAGGTTGTGGCAGCCACCACCAACACAGTGGTACTGGCCAGATTGTGGCAGCCACCACCAACACAGTGGTACTGGCAAGATTGTGGCAGCCACCAACACAGTGGTACTGGCCAGGTTGTGGCAGCCACCACCAAACTGGATAAAATAGGTTTTATCAATATTGAGAGTAAGTTTGTTGGTCATCATCCAGGTAGATATTTTCTGCAATTCAGTATTTGCAGTGTTGGCTAGTGTGTCTGGGCTTGGGTGAGAGATAACGTATGTAGTGTCATCTGCAAAAAGTATGGGTTTGAGTAGTTGAGATGCATTTGGTAGGTCGTTAATGTAAATGAGAAAGAGTAGTGCCCCAAGAACACTTCCCTGTGGGACACCTACGGTAATAGTTTGCGCGGTGGAGCTAGCTCCATTTGTGTACACATATTGGTTTCTGTTGCTAAGGTATGATTTTAGGTAGTTTAAGGAGTGTCCTCTTATACCATAGTGCGATAATTTTAAGTGTAACAGATCATGGTGAACTGTATCAAAAGCTTTACGTAAATCAATGAAGATTCCCACTGGGATTTCTTTTTTCTAAAGGGCGGTGTAAATTATTTCTAACATGTGTATAATGGCATCATTTGTATTTTTATTAGGCCTGAATCCAAATTGACAGTGGTTGAGTACGTTGTTGGAGGTGAGGTAGGAATATATTTGTCTATGAATTAATTTTTCAAAGATTTTGGAGAGAAGGGGTAAGTTAGATATCGGCCTGTAGTTATTCAGGTCTGCTTGATCTCCTCCCTTATGTATTGGGGTGACCCTCGCTATTTTGAGTATTGATGGGAAGGTAGAGGATTCAATGGATTTGTTAAAAAATGTTGCAATAATTGGTGAGAGAACTTGAGAGGCTTTTTGTATATATAAGGTGGTAAGTTATTTAGGTCACCTACTTTGTTTTTTAATGTGTTGATTATAAGTGAAACTTCTATTGGGTTGGTTGGGGCTAGGAATAGTGTGTTTGGATAGGTGCCAGTGAGATAGTCGTTAGGTGGAGTATTAGAACTTGGGATTTTGCTTGCCAGCTTTTTACCTATGGTGGAGAAGAAATCATTGAGTTTGTTTGCTGTTTCAATAGGTGGGAGTAGGGGTTCATCTGGTTTTGTTAGTTTGATTGTTCTGTTTGTGGATATCTTTTTTGTTCCTAGAATTTCAGATAGGGTTTTCCAGGTCTTTTTTATATCATCTTTTAAGTTATGTAATCTGTTCTCATAGTACAGTTTTTTTGACCTTCTTATCAGACTCGTTAGGTTTGATGAGTAGCGTTTTGTTTGTTCTCTTGATATTTGTCCCATTCTGTACTGTTTTTCATATAGGTGCTTTATATTAATGGACTTGAGTATGGGGGTTAGCCAGGGACTATTTAATCTTTTAGTTGTGATTTGTTTAGTTTTTAGGGCAGTGCTTATTATAGAGGTATTGGGTCTTTTTAAGAAAATTATTAATACATAAGTCAGTATTTGGGAAGTTGTCTATTTCTGTTTGCCAGTCAATGTTTGTCATAGCTGTTATAAAGCTATTTATAGCTGTCTCATTATGTAGTCTGAAGGTAACTTTAGTAGTCTCTAGTGGTAATTTTCCGAGATTTGTTATGAGAAAGGTCGGGTAGTGGTCAGTGGTATTGTCTGTTATATGTAACAAACGAACCGCTATATGAAGTGTTCTACCAACAGAGTCCTGCCAGCACTATTACCAGCAGAAACCTGCCAGAGGTCTATCACTAGTCTTCTGGTAACAATCCCTCAAGTGGTATTCTTCCAACAGCGTCCAGTCTTACACACTTGAATCATACCAACAGAATCTTAAGAAAAATATCCTGCAATCAAGTATTTACCAAACAGGTTACATACAGTGTTATTAAATCTGGTGTCGCAGACTTTATACACATCACAACACAACGTATGGTGGTGAAAAACATAATATTAGAGAGGAACTTTCACCTGTGAAACAAGCTTCTTCATTCAATAGTTCCCTTTTGAAATTGTCATTTTCAGAACATACTGGTTTTGTGCCATATATTTCTGCAACATAATGCACCACAACGTTCAGTATGCACTATATGTTAACATTCATACATCACAGCACATAACAGTATGGGAGACATAAGGACACAGTGGTACTGGCCAGGTTGTGGCAACCACCACCAACACAGTGGTACTGGCCAGGTTGTGGCAGCCACCACCAACACAGTGGTACTGGCCAGGTTGTGGCAGCCACCACCAACACAGTGGTACTGGCCAGGTTGTGGCAGCCACAACCAACACAGTGGTACTGGCCAGGTTGTGGCAGCCACCACCAACACAGTGGTACAGGCCAGGTTGTGGCAGCCACTACCAACACAGTGGTACTGGCCAGGTTGTAGCAGCCACCACCAACACATTGGTACTGGCCAGGTTGTGGCAGCCACCACCAACACAGTGGTACTGGCCAGGTTGTGGCAGCCACCACCAACACAGTCGTACTGGCCAGGTTGTGGCAGCCCCCACCAACACAGTGGTACTGGCGAGGTTGTGGCAGCCACCACAAACACAGTGGTACTGGCCAGGTTGTGGCAGCCACCACCAACACAGTGGTACTGGCCAGGTTGTGGCAGCCACCACCAACACAGTGGTACTGGCCAGGTTGTGGCAGCCACCACCAACACAGTCGTACTGGCCAGGTTGTGGCAGCCACCACCAACACAGTGGTACTGGCCAGGTTGTGGCAGCCACCACCAACACAGTGGTACTGGCCAGATTGTGGCAGCCACCACCAACACAGTGGTACTGGCCAGGTTGTGGCAGCTACCACCAACACAGTGGTACTGGTCAGGTGGGCAGCCACCACCAACACAGTGGTACTGGCCAGGTTGTGGCAGCCACCACCAACACAGTGGTACTGGCCAGGTTGTGGCAGCCACCACCAACACAGTGGTACTGGCCAGATTGTGGCAGCCACCACCAACACAGTGGTACTGGCCAGATTGTGGCAGCCACCAACACAGTGGTACTGGCCAGGTTGGCAGCCACCACCAAACTGGATAAAATAGGTTTTATCAATATTGAGAGTAAGTTTGTTGGTCATCATCCAGGTAGATATTTTCTGCAATTCAGTATTTGCAGTGTTGGCTAGTGTGTCTGGGCTTGGGTGAGAGATAACGTATGTAGTGTCATCTGCAAAAGTATGGGTTTGAGTAGTTGAGATGCATTTGGTAGGTCGTTAATGTAAATGAGAAAGAGTAGTGCCCCAAGAACACTTCCCTGTGGGACACCTACGGTAATAGTTTGCGCGGTGGAGCTAGCTCCATTTGTGTACACATATTGGTTTCTGTTGCTAAGGTATGATTTTAGGTAGTTTAAGGAGTGTCCTCTTATACCATAGTGCGATAATTTTAAGTGTAACAGATCATGGTGAACTGTATCAAAAGCTTTACGTAAATCAATGAAGATTCCCACTGGGATTTCTTTTTTCTAAAGGGCGGTGTAAATTATTTCTAACATGTGTATAATGGCATCATTTGTATTTTTATTAGGCCTGAATCCAAATTGACAGTGGTTGAGTACGTTGTTGGAGGTGAGGTAGGAATATATTTGTCTATGAATTAATTTTTCAAAGATTTTGGAGAGAAGGGGTAAGTTAGATATCGGCCTGTAGTTATTCAGGTCTGCTTGATCTCCTCCCTTATGTATTGGGGTGACCCTCGCTATTTTGAGTATTGATGGGAAGGTAGAGGATTCAATGGATTTGTTAAAAAGTGTTGCAATAATTGGTGAGAGAACTTGAGAGGCTTTTTTGTATATATAAGGTGGTAAGTTATTTAGGTCACCTGCTTTGTTTTTTAATGTGTTGAATATAAGTGAAACTTCTATTGGGTTGGTTGGGGCTAGGAATAGTGTGTTCGGATAGGTGCCAGTGAGATAGTCGTTAGGTGGAGTATTAGAACTTGGGATTTTGCTTGCCAGCTTTTACCTATGGTGGAGAAGAAATCATTGAGTTTGTTTGCTGTTTCAATAGGTGGGAGTAGGGGTTCATCTGGTTTTGTTAGTTTGATTGTTCTGTTTGGGGATATCTTTTTTGTTCCTAGAATTTCAGATAGGGTTTTCCAGGTCTTTTTATATCACCTTTTAAGTTATGTAATCTGTTCTCATAGTACAGTTTTTTGACCTTCTTATCAGACTCGTTAGGTTTGATGAGTAGCGTTTTGTTTGTTCTCTTGATATTTGTCCCATTCTGTACTGTTTTTCATATAGGTGCTTTATATTAATGGACTTGAGTATGCGGGGTTAGCCAGGGACTATTTAATCTTTTAGTTGTGATTTGTTTAGTTTTTTAGGGCAGTGTTTATTATAGAGGTATTGGGTCTTTTTAAGAAAATTATTAATACATAAGTCAGTATTTGGGAAGTTGTCTATTTCTGTTTGCCAGTCAATGTTTGTCATAGCTGTTATAAAGCTATTTATAGCTGTCTCATTATGTAGTCTGAAGGTAACTTTAGTAGTCTCTAGTGGTAATTTTCCGAGATTTGTTATGAGAAAGGTCGGGTAGTGGTCAGTGGTATTGTCTGTTATATGTAACAAACGAACCGCTATATGAAGTGTTCTACCAACAGAGTCCTGCCAGCACTATTACCAGCAGAAACCTGCCAGAGGTCTATCACTAGTCTTCTGGTAACAATCCCTCAAGTGGTATTCTTCCAACAGCGTCCAGTCTTACA
Organism: Cherax destructor; assembly: GCA_009830355.1. Lineage (NCBI taxonomy): Eukaryota > Metazoa > Arthropoda > Malacostraca > Decapoda > Parastacidae > Cherax > Cherax destructor. The sequence goes on along the minus strand of WNWK01058001.1, from coordinate 3,263 downwards.
CACTTGAATCATACCAACAGAATCTTAAGAAAAATATCCTGCAATCATGTATTTACCAAACAGGTTACATACAGTGTTATTAAATCTAGTGTCGCAGACTTTATACACATCACAACACAACGTATGGTGGTGAAAAACATAATATTAGAGAGGAACTTTCACCTGTGAAACAAGCTTCTTCATTTAATAGTTCCCTTTTGAAATTGTCATTTTCAGAACATACTGGTTTTGTGCCATATATTTCTGCAACATAATGCACCACAACGTTCAGTATGCACTATATGTTAACATTCATACATCACAGCACATAACAGTATGGGAGACATAAGGACACAGTGGTACTGGCCAGGTTGTGGCAGCCACCACCAACACAGTGGTACTGGCCAGGTTGTGGCAGCCACAACCAACACAGTGGTACTGGCCAGGTTGTGGCAGCCACCACCAACACAGTGGTACTGGCCAGGTTGTGGCAGCCACTACCAACACAGTGGTACTGGCCAGGTTGTGGCAGCCACCACCAACACATTGGTACTGGCCAGGTTGTGGCAGCCACCACCAACACAGTGGTACTGGCCAGGTTGTGGCAGCCACCACCAACACAGTGGTACTGGCCAAGTTGTGGCAGCCACCACCAACACAGTGGTACTGGCCAGGTTGTGGCAGCCACCACCAACACAGTGTTACTGGCCAGGTTGTGGCAGCCACCACAAACACAGTGGTACTGGCCAGATTGTGGCAGCCACCACAAACACAGTGGTACTGGCCAGGTTGTGGCAGCCACCACCAACACAGTGGTACTGGCCAGGTTGTGGCAGCCACCACCAACACAGTCGTACTGGCCAGGTTGTGGCAGCCACCACCAACACAGTGGTACTGGCCAGGTTGTGGCAGCCACCACCAACACAGTGGTACTGGCCAGGTTGTGGCAGCCACCACCAAAATTCTTATTGTCAACAGATCGAATCATCCAAGTTGACAGTTTTATTTTCTTTCTCGAAAGTTATTTTTTTGCATCTGTGGCGGTGAATGTTTTTTTTATGTCATTAATGAAAATGTGAGAGACGTTTATGTGTGAAAACTGAGAGACTTATTTAAAATGATTTATAAGAATATCTTGTTTTTCTTAACCATAAGCCTCTCAAGTTAGTCACTTCTTCACATATTTACATCTTTTTCCAAAATATTTCATTTATACCATTTTATTAACAAAATTGAAATTATGGGAAATTTAGAATGGATTAAGGTTGAAGTGTGTGATGCATTTGTAATAAAGTCCTGGAATAATTCATGATTGTGTTAATAATGTTTATAAAAGAAAAAAGGAAAAAAAACTTTAAAGAATGTAATTATTATATTGGAATAAGCCTGTTGACCATACCAGGTAAAGTGAATGTCAGAATTATGATCACTGAAGTGATGGAAAAGATAAAATATGCGTAACAAAGAAGAGTGTAAATTCAGAAAGGGAAGGGAATCTGTGGATCATGTGTAAAAGAGGAGATGTTAACCTTATTGACCAATATGTTCAGTTGAAAAGAGAAGTAAAAAAGGGGATTAGAAAGGCTAAACGTGAATATGAGATTAAGGTTGCTAATGAATCAAAGACTAATCCAAAAGGGTTCTTTCAAGTGTATAGAACGAAGGTGAGGGAAAAGGTAGGACCTCTGAAAATTGGGAATGGACAGCTGACGGATAACGAACTGGAAATGTGTTCTTTATTTAATGACTATTTTTTGTCAGTCTTTACACAAGAAGACGTAAATGAGATTCCAGAAATTAACAATTATTCAGTTCCTGAAGAATTCAAGTTAACTAATATTACTGTCACGAGGGACATGGTTATCAAACAGATAGATAAACTGAAGCAGAATAAGTCCCCGGGACCCGACGAGTTGTTTTCCAGGGTACTTAAAGAATGTAAGATGGAACTTAGTCAGCCATTAACGAATGTGTTTAATACATCCATCCTAACTGGTATTGTGCCAGAGATGTGGAAGATAGCTAATGTAGTTCCTATATTCAAATCAGGGGATAAGTCAATTCCATCAAATTACCGTCCAATAAGCCTCACATCTATAGTAGGCAAATTATTAGAATCAATTATAGCTGATATTATTAGAAGTCACCTTGAAGACCATAATTTGATTAATGAATCTCAGCATGGGTTCACGAGAGGTCGTTCCTGCCTGACAAATTTACTGATGTTTTTCAATAAAACATTTGAGGCAGTAGACAGTGATAAAGAATATGATATAGTTTACTTGGATTTCAGTAAGGCCTTCGATAGAGTACCTCACAAGAGACTCTTAAGAAAGGTGGCAGCTCATGGTATAGGAGGTAAAGTTCTAGCATGGATAGAGGCATGGCTTACCAATAGAAAGCAGAGAGTTTCCATTAATGGGGTCAAATCTGAATGGGGATTAGTCACTAGTGGCGTTCCACAAGGATCAGTTTTAGGCCCATTGTTGTTCATAATTTACATAAATGACCTTGATGAAGGAATTGCAAGTGACATGACAAAATTTGCTGATGATACAAAAATAGGCCGTATGATTCATTCTGAGGAGGATACGAGTGAACTCCAGGAGGATTTAGACAAATTAATGTCTTGGTCTGAAAAGTGGCAGATGAAGTTCAATGTGGACAAGTGTAAGGTACTAGTCCCTCGAATTTATAAACTAGGTGAAGTAGAGCTTGATCATACAGAATGTGAAAAAGACTTGGGAGTCATGGTAAGCAGGAATCTAAAGCCAAGACAACAGTGCCTAAGTGTGCGCAATAAGGCTAACAGATTACTAGGATTTATTTCAAGAAGTATAAGCAACAGAAGTCCAAAAGTTATTTTACAGCTCTATACATCACTAGTGAGACCTCATTTGGATTATGCAGCTCAGTTTTGGTCTCCTTACTACAGGATGGATATAGATTCATTGGATAACATACAGAGAAGAATGACTAAAATGATTTACAGAATAAGAAATCTCCCGTACGAAGATAGACTTAGAGCGTTGAATCTCCAATCTCTGGAGAGACGTAGAATGAGGGGAGATATCATCGAGGTGTACAAGTGGATGATGGGCATAAACAAAGGAGATATTAATAAAATACTGAGGATATCGAACCAAGTAAGAACCAGAAATAACGGATTTAAATTGGATAAATTTAGATTTAGAAAGGACATAGGCAAGTACTGGTTTTCGAACAGAGTTGTAGATGCGTGGAACAATCTTCCGAGTAGGGTGATAGAGGCTAGGACCTTGGGT
>WNWK01058000.1:0-10575 GCA_009830355.1 Cherax destructor | reverse complement strand
TGATAATGTATGTAACTGTACTCACCTAATTGTGGTTGCAGGGTCGAGACTCAGCTCCTGGCCCGTGTATCTGAATAAACTTAGTTTACAGAAAGGAAAAACAACAAATTCCCTTTTCCTCAAAGCATGAGGATTCTTAGGCAGTAAATAACCATGCGCTCAAAATTTTTCCCCTCCTGCCGAACCGTGTAATATCATCTTTACGTCGTGTAAGATGATAATGTGTCGCAAATCTTAAATCGTGCAATACCGGTAACGTGCAACATAATCTCGTGCTAAATAACGTTCTACTGTACTGTATATGGAGAGGTATTGGAGGGTGTGCTGGACTGGGGCTATAGAGAGTCCCCAAGGAAGGTTCCTTGATGCTGGTGAGGGGCTCTTGATCTAGGAATTGGATATGTGCTCCAGTTCCCTGAATTAAACCTGAATGCCTTCCACATCCCCCACAGGCACTGTATAATCCTATGCGTTTAGTGCTTCACCCTTGATTATACAGTGGACCCTGGGTTTTTGCAGAAAATTCTTTCCAGAACGCTGCTCAAGTGCCATTACTGGCGAATTTACTTCCTGAAGAAATAATGTCACGTAGGTTAGTCTCTTCAGACCCCAAAAATACACTTGCAAAAGCACTTACGAAAATACACTTACATAAATGTTCGAATTTGGAGATGACCGAAAACCGAGGGACCACTGTATTATTATTTTTATTATACCAGAGAGAGGGAGAAGGTGCCAACAGTTTCAGTAACTCCTGCTCCACCATGACATATGGATGTGTAAGCTCACGACATTATAAAATATTATATAATTATACTATTACTATTGATTAAGGTTATCTACCTATCATATTTATTCCAGAATAATATTAGGTATAACATAAATAACGTAGAAGCATGATAAAGGTACCCAAATTAATAAAAACTGACATAATATAGAGACGTATTGAAGGGTGGAGGGCTAAGAGGGATAAAAAAAAAAAGTTACCGCGACCATTACAGAAAACGTTACTCTTACCTTATGCAAAGACTGAAAAAAGTGTGATTTTCTCGAATTTTTTTTCAAGTACAGTGGACCCCGAGTATGGCCTAATCCGTTCAGAAGCTAGGCCTTAACTCGAACTGGCTGAAAGTCGAACCATTATTTCCCATGAAATAATGTAAATACAGTGGACCCTCGGTTATCGGCTGTAATCCGTTCCAGAAGCTCGGCCTAACACTAAAATGGCTGCTCAGGGTGGTATTTTTCAGCAAATGCCTGGACCCTATTCCATATTGCACAAATCTCCTTAATCTCTGAAGAAGGCACCTCAACCAGTCCCTCTTCCTCCTCCTGTGAATCAATAGACTCAAATCTGGTCTTATGCTCTTCCATTTCCAGCTGTTGCAGCTTTTCAGTTGTTAGCTCTACCCTGTGGTCCTCCACCAACTCTTCCACATCCTCGCCACTCACCTCTAACAATATCTTGCACAACAGGCACAGGGTCATCAGGGTCAGGGTCAGCCTCAAATCCTTCAAAATCCCTCTTTTCAACACAATGCCACAGTGGTCTCAAGCAGAGTTCAAAGTCCTGGAAGTCACTCCCTCCCAAGCCTTACCTATAAGGCCTATGCAGTTGTAGATATTGAAGTGATTCTTCCAGTACTCTTTAAGGGTCAATTGAGTGTCCGAGGTCACTTCAAAGCACTTTTCAAACATTGCTTTTGTGTAGAGTTTTTTGAAGTTGGAAATGACCTGCTGGTCCATGAGCTGGAGGAGAGGAGTGGTGTTAGGAGGCACGAACTTCACTTTTATAAATCTGAAGTCTTCACACAGTAGGTCTTCCATGTTTTGAGGATGTGAAGGAGCATTGTCCAGTAACAGGAGGCACTTTTTTTCTCAAATCCTTTTCCTGTAGGTATTTTCTCACACTGGGGCCAAACACTTCATGGATCCACTCACTGAAAAGTTGCTTTGTGACCCATGCATTCTGACTAGCTCTCCACAAGACACACAATCTACTCTTCACAACATTGTTTCTTGAACACTCTAGGATTTTCTGAGTGATACACCAGTAAAGGCTTCAATTTAAAATCCCCAGTAGCTTTACTACACAACATGAGAGTTAGCCTGTCTTTCATAGGCTTGAGTCCTAGCAGTGCCTTTTCCTCTTGAGTAATGTAGGTCCTGTTGGGCATTTTCTTCCAAAACAGGTCTGTTTCATCACAATTGAACACTTGTTCAGGTTTCAAATTTTCAGTCTTTATGTAGTCGTGAAACTCGTTCATGAATTTTTCAGCCGCATGTGTGTCTGAACTGGCAGCCTCACCATGCCTTTCTACATTGTGTATGCCACTACACTTCTTAAATCTCTCAAACCAGCCTTTGCTGGCTTTAAATTCATTACCACTACAATCAACACTGGTTGCAGGCATTTTCTTTGCAAGATTGGCATGCAACTTCCTTGCCTTTTCATAAATGATTGACTCCGACACACTATCATTCGCTAACTCTTTATCCTTGATCCACACCAGCAACAACTTCTCAATCTCTTCGATTATTTGTGGTCTATTTTGACTCGCACTGTAACACCTTTTGCAACATCAGCTTCCTTGATTTGTTCCTTCTTAGCCAGGATAGAAGCGATAGTTTACCTGTTTTTGCCATATATCCTGGCAAGCTCAGACATTTGCACACCACTCTCGTATTTTTTTATTATTTCTTTCTTTGTGTCTACGGTGTTTCTCACTTTCTTCATCCCAGGGGTACCACTAGGAACTTTTTTGGGACCCATGGTAGCTTATTTCACAGTCGCACTTAATGAACAAAGTCCAAAAAATTATAATTAAGTGTGAAATGTCTGGGTGAGCGTGAAGGGTATTGTTCTCTCGAGTGTAAACAATGCGAGACTGGCTCTCCACGCCTGCGCGGTGAGGCACCCAAATGCCTGGGTGGACAGGTCACGGACGCACTTGTTTGAATCGCGATATTTTGTTCGCATGCCGATATCGATTTTCTTGTTCTAATGACGATATGTTCTATTGCCGAGCCGTTCAAATAGCGGGGGTCCACTGTACCACACTTGGTTCCACTCCGAGGGCAGCAAGACGTGAGCTTCTATACAACAAGACAGACAGCAAACAGCAACTACACTCTGACTGTGCTCTTCCTAGGATGACTTGAGTCTGAAGCATGTTCAGTACAGCATAATGACATCAACAAAATAGTCATTTGGCCAAATGAAATTGGTGGCCCACAGATGGCTCCAACTTCATTCTGTTCCCTATTTGTATATCTCCTAGCAATAAAAAGTCTGTCAAATGAGCTATTGTATGTAATAGCTCTTAGCCCGTAAGTAAAGTTAGGAACCGCAGACAGAGTCTGTTCTACTGGACCTTTGTCCATGTGTAGTAGTTGATTAAGCATACTATGTCCACTTAATTGGACCCATCCTCTGTTAATCTGTTTTATCGGACTTTTACTGTATTGTCTTGTAAACATATACTATGTAAAATACTATGGAGGTAAGTTAGGTATAAGCTTGTCTGAAATGTTCTGTAAAACTTAAGAAGCTTTCCATGTGAGAGATGTAATGTTTTCCAATGTTGAACAAACTACGTATTTACCATGTGAAAATTGATTGATTGATACTAGCTGCAACTATTTGAATAATATAATTAGATAATTGTTAATGTTTCAGGTGCCAGACTACCAACTTGCTTTATTTAAGCAAGTAATAAACAAGAACAAGATCGTTCTTCTTGATACAGGTCCTGAAAAGACTTTCATATCTGTTCTTCTTGTTAAGGAACTTGCTGAACAGGTAACACTGATGAATTTTTTAGGTCAACATTAATGTACTGCTATTGTTATAACCTTAACCCTTTCAGAGTCCATGCCATTGTTCTATGGGTGTAAAGCCTGGGTCCGTGCCATAGTACAGGTCGGCCATCACTAATCCGGTTCCATCAGTAATCTGGCACTAATTTTGGCTAGCATAATTTAAAATTTCCAGGGTTGCCACACCTACCTGCTGCTACTGTTTGGTGGCACTACTTTTTGCATAAGTCATTCCAGTTTCTTTTTCTCCATTTATTGTTATAACCTTCTTGCTTTTAGCCTTAGCCATGTTCCAACGAATAAAATAAATGCTTCTCGTTGTGTAAAGCACATACACCTTACATTGTTCATAAAAGATAAGGTGGCTTTGAAGCCAGTGTCAACTGCCATGAGCTCAGCTCACTCAGATAAGCTGTGACTGGTAAATTTGGGCTTACATATGAGAGAATAGGTCTGTGTGGTAAGTGTGCACTATAATAATAATAATAATAATAATAATAATAATAATAAGAATAATTTTTATTGTGACATGATACAAAGATGTACATAGTTCTGGATATAAATGGGGTGTACATGCAGTGCACAATGAGAAAAAAAACTGCAACCGCTGTGTAAAACAGCGACTTAGGGGCGGCTAACGCATGCAGCGTTAGCCACCCCTAAATTGAGTTAATCATATAGAAAAATTGAGCTAATCATATAAAAAAATAGCTTAACACTTTGGCAACACTCTGGTATAAGAATCATTGTTGTATTATGTTCCTACAAGGAATTACAGTCATGACATATATGGTGATGCTGCCACCCATAGCATGCGTGCTCTCATGTTGTCAATTTTCAGATTTATTTTTTTAACACATCGGTCATCTCTCATCGAGGCAGGGTGACCCAAAAAGAAAGAAAATCCCCAAAAAGAAAATACTTCCATCATCATTCAACACATTCACCTCACTCGTACATAATCAATGTCTTTGCAGAGGAGCTCAGATACGACAGTTTAGAAGTCCCTCGAAACTGCAAATATCCCAAACCCCTCCTTTAAAGTGCAGGCATTGTACTTCCTATTTCCAGGACTCAAGTCCGGCTAACTGGAAAAAATACAGTTATCCACATCAGGATCCGCCATCACATGAACACACTGTCAGCATGGAGAAGCTATAGAGCAGGCTTACTGGCCCATGCTAGACCCCCATTTATTTTTTTTTATTCTTTCTAATACAGGTCGGCCATCACTAATCTGGCATCATTGGGACCTGTAGTGTGCTGGATTAGCGAGTTTGCCGGATTACAGAGTGGTTAGGTTAGAAAACACTTAATTAACCTATCAATAGAGACTTGGCTACATCTTCCTCATTTTCATCACTGCTTTCTCCTCCACTAGCATGCTGCTGTGGATTTACAACCATCTGCACAATTTCTGAGTCAGTATAATGATGAAATCAGGAACTATCCGGGAACATTTGCTTACATCAGCAGGAATTCCTGAGTCTCATGATGTGGGGGGATATGCTTTATTATTATGCTATTATTAACACTACGGCTCTCCATGGGGAAAGGTGAACAGAGATTCTTCCTCCTATCCATGCTGTCGTAAGAGGATTAAAAATGGGCAAGGGGCTAGTAACCTTCTCCGTAATATTTAATTAACAAGGGAAAACTCTTTCATTTTGGGCCACCCCGGCTGGGAAACGGCCGACGTGTTGAAAGAAGAAGAATTAACACTACGGCTTATTTACCTATCACAATTGATCTAATATGACGGAGGTATGAAGTTACCGCTAGAGGATATGGGATAAAACTACCATCCTTCTATCCCTGTCTTGGGGCTTATATGTATGTATTAGAAAAAATGGAGTGTGCGCTCGTTTTCATTCATTATCTCGGAAGTAAGTTATTTGTTTATATCTGAACATAGTGGCATTAACCCTTTCAGGGTTTCGGCCGTACTAGTACGGCTTACGCCCCAGGGTTTTCGCCATACTAGTACACCTAAATTCTAGCGCCCTGAAATCAAGCAGAAACAAGCTGGTAGGCCTAGATGTGAGAGAATGGGTTTGTGCGGTCAGTGTGCGAAGTATAAAAAAAATCCTGCACCACACAGTGCATAATGAGGAAAAAAAACTCTGACCGTGTTTTTGGTTTAAAACAGCGACTTTGTAGTCTATTTTCGTATGGTATTTATGCTTGTACAGTGAGCCCCCGGTTCTCGTCGGCAATCCGTCAGAGAGGGTCCGTCGACCACCGGTTTGGTCGAACTCCGATTCTATTTTCCCCATAAGAAATAATGGAAATAAAATTAATCCGTCCCAGACATCCAACATCCAAAAAATTTTTTAGAACTTTTTGACATTAAATTAAACACAATTTTATAACAAAATTATAAATAAATAGTACAATAACATGTCACTTACTTTTATTGAAGAGTTGTTGATGTGTGGAGGATGGGAGGAGGGAGAAGGTGGAGTAGTATGCTAGTGTTTGGAAGGGAATCCTTCCATTAACACTCAGGTAACAAGTTCTTTTCTGGGGTTACTTCCTTTTTCTTTTAATGCCACTAGGACCAGCTTGAGAGTCACTGGACCCCTCTCTACCAAAAATCTGTCCAGGGAGCTCTGTGTCTGGCGGTTCTTTAAAATGTCCTTAAAATGTAACAAGACATTGTCATTAAACATGTCGCATACACGGCGTGCAACATCTTGGTTAGGGTGATAATCATCCATGAAGCCTTGCACATCAGCCCATTTGTCACAGATCTCCTAATCCTTGAAGAAGGCACATTCTTCCATCTCGGTTCCACCTACTCCTCCTCTGGACCATTTTCCTGACCTGTGGTCTCTTGTTGCAGTTGCTGTTGAAGCTCTTGCAGATCTTCAGTGGTTAACTCTTCATTGTGCTCCTCCACCAACTCTTCCACATCCTGGGTACAAACATCCAACCCCATGGACTTGCCCAGTTCCACAATTTCTTCCACAACAGGCTCAGGCTCAGGGTTCTGAGGCTCAGCCCCAAAACCTTCAAAATCTAGGACACAGTCTGGCCACAATTTTCTCCAGGCAGAGTTCAAAGTCCTGGTAGTCACTCCCTCCCAAGCCTTACCTATAAGCTTTACACAATGCAGGATATGGAAATGCTCTTTCCAAAAGTCTTTTAGTGTCATATCCATGTCTGTGGTCACATCAAAGCACTTTTGAAACATTGCTTTGGTGTAGAGTTTTTTAAAGTTGCAAATGACCTGCTGGTCCATGGGCTGGAGGAGAGGAGTGGTATTAGGGGGCAAGAACTTCACTTTGATGAACTCACAGCCCTGCACAATTTGCTCTGCCAAGTCTGGAGGATGACCAGGAGCATTGTCCATTATCAGGAGACACTTAAGTGGTAAATTATTTTCCTCGAGATATTTCTTCACACTGGGGCCAAACACGTTTTTGAACCATTCAAGGAAAATTTCCCTAGTGACCCATGCCTTACTGTTAGACTTCCACATCACAACAAATTAGACTTTTTGATACCACATCTGCCAAACACTGGGGATTTTCAGAATGATACACCAGTAAAGGCTTCACTTTGCAATCACCACTGGCATTAGCACACATCATGAGAGTGAGCCTGTCTTTCATAGGCTTATGTCCTGGCTGTGCCTTTTCCTCCTTTGTAATGTAGGTCCTGTTTGGCATTTTCTTCCAAAACAGGCCTGTTTCGTCACAATTGAACACTTGTTGTGGTTGGAATTGTTCAGCTTCTATGTACCCCTGGAATTCTGCACATATTTTCAGCAGCATTTTTGTCAGAACTGGCTGCCTCACCATACCTCACAACACTATGTATGCCACTTCGCTCTAAATCTGTCAAACCAGCCTTTGCTGGCTTTAAATTCGTTCACTTCAGCACTCGTTGCAGGCATTTTCTTGACGAGATCATCATGCAACTGCCTTGCTTTTTCACATATTATTGCCAGCGTAATACTATCTCCTGCTAACTGTTTCTCGTTGATCCACACCAACAACAAAGTTTCCACTTATTCCAGCACTTGAGATCTCTGTTTTGTGACCATACTTGCACCTTTCGCAACAACAGCATCCTTGATTTCCTGTCTCTTGGCCAAAATGGAAGAGATGGTGGAATGGGATTTGCCATAGAGCCTGGCCAGCTCAGTGACACGCACTCCACTTTCATATTTTGCTATCATCTCCTTCTTCAATTCTACCGTATTTCTGACATTCTTTACCACAGGCTTGGCACTAGGAGCTTTCTTGGGGCCCATGGTGGCTTATTTACCAGTTGCAAGCACTAAAAACACTGGAATAATGACAATATATATGGTATGAATGCGTGGGTGGTGCGTGGGTAGTGTTCGCTCGCTTGTAAACAATAACACACTGAGTGCCTGGGCGCCCAGCTGGGCCACGGCCACATGCGTACGCGTTCGGGACGGATAGCCGACTCGTCGAACTCCGAGTGGCCGCCTAAGACCGAGTCAAAAATATTGTAAAAATCCCCGTCGAACACCGATTTGGCCGAGCACCGACGCCGTCGAACACCGGGGGTTCACTGTATTCTCGTTTTCTTGGTCTCATTTGATAGAATGAATGATATATTACAGAAATAAAGATAATTTTGATTGGTTTCAGGATGACAAGTACAGTGGACCCTGGTTAACGAAAAAATTCATTGCAGAAGCCTGCTCAAGTGCCATTACGAACGAATTTACGTCCTAAGAAATAATGTCATGTAGGTTAGTCTATTTCAGACCCCCAAAACTACACTTCCACAAGAACTTACAAAATTATACTTACATAATTGCACGATTTCCGGGGTATTTGTTAACCGAGGGTCCACTGTACTTTGAAACTGAGCGCAAAGTAGCGAAAATATTTGATTTTTGCTGATGTTCAAAGTAAACAAATCACGCCATGCGTCCAATGCACATCAACTGGGGAGTCTAATATTCTTGCACAAGTGTGCTGATATTATTTATACCATTTTTAAAATGATGCAGTTGTATACATATCAGTAAATCTTCTATTTTTTGTGAGAATAAAAATTCAAAATGGAAAGCAAAAGTAATGTAAGAGGAGCCTGGAGACGTGACTAATGAACAGAGAAGATGTTATTTGAGTGCCAGGAATGTCTGTCATTTATTCTGGACCCTATTTTGAAATTGGCATCTTTTGAAATTTGTATGAAATTGCCAAATTGCCAATTTCTGACCACCTTATTGGGTAGTTGAAATCGGTAAATTGGTGGTTTCTTATACTCAATTGATAGAACAAATGGAATTCTAGCGAACTAGCTATAATTTTAGTAGACTGAAACATTGGAATTTGCGAAAATAGGGCTCAAAGTGGGAAATCGCGTCGTAAATAGCATCAATACCACTAACTTTGCGAAAGCATAATTCCATTAGTTTTCCATCAAATTTCATAATTTTTGTGCGTTATGATCGGAAAAATTCTCTATCATTTCATAAGAAAAATAATTTTTTTTTGAAAAAATTTTTGACCCTGAGAACGAGTTTGAAGAGGGCCTCCGACCCTGAAAGGGTTAATAATGATAGGGAAAGCTATCAATTTCACAAACATAAAAGAAAGATAAGAATCTTTCCTCCGTAAGCCATGTGTGTTGTAAAGTCAACTAAAATGCCGGAACAATGTGCTAGTAACCCCTTTTTCCGTATAATAATAATAATAATAATAATAATAATAATAATAATAATAATAATAATAATACTTTATTGAGACATGGTACAATGATACATGGTTGGGTAGACAAGATACATAGGTATTAATGAGATGTACATGCCAAAAGCCCCTAATATGCTGTGCATTGGGCATTCTTAGGACTACTTATTTATAGACTACATGGTAAAAGTTATGGTTGATAATTTATAAAATAAGTATAATTACGTATCTAAGTTATAAAGTTTGAATATAAGTTGAACATATCAATTAATTGTAGCAATGCAACTAATTGAGTTAGATAATTTAAAACAATTAATTGCATTGCTGTTACAGTTTAGTGGTCATTATAATGTAAATGTTATGGAAATAGTTAGCTTAGTATGTATTATTCATAACAGGTTTTTACATTTAAGTGATTAGTCAGGTTTTTACATTAAGTGATTATTCTACTTTGTTGGGAATGTTTGATATTGAGCATTTAGGTTTGGGTGAGAAGGTAGTTTTTAGCATCGTTTTGAATTTTGGCAAAGGCAGGGTTTCTTTGGCAATGACAGGTAATGAATTCCAAATTTTTGTGCCTTTTTTATGCATTGAGTTTTACATAGTGTTAGATGGACGCGGAACATTGAGGAGTGATCTGTGTCTAGTGTTATGGTCATGTGTCCTGTTAAAATTGGTAAGGAGAAGTTTGAGTGGTGGGTTAATATTTGCATAGAGTGTTCTATGTATGTAATAGGCACAGTAAAAAGTATGGATGTATTGTATGGTGAGTAAGTTTAGGTTTTTGAATACAGTGGACCCCGGTTACGTTCTTAATCCGTTCCAGGAGCTAGAGCTTTAACCAAAAAGCTTATCTGAAACCATATTTCCCATAAGAAATAATGTAAATACAATTAATTGCAGACATCCAAAATATTCACAAAAAATTAATTTTTAAAGAATAACTAGTTTTACATACAGAAAACACACACAAATACTACATACAATTTAAAATTTATAAATAAATTATAAAATAAACATTTAAAATAACATTTACTTACCTTTTATTGAAGACACTTGCTGGCATCTTTAAGACTGG
>WNWK01057999.1:0-10575 GCA_009830355.1 Cherax destructor | reverse complement strand
TGTAGTGTAGTGCAGTGTCGTGTACTGTAGTGTTGTGCACTGATTTAACATCATACAAATGACACGAAAACGCTGAACAAGGTCAAAGTCAGGAGAACAGAAGAAAGAAGGAACACTGCAGAAGGCCTGCTGGTCCATGCGAGGCAGGTCCAAATCTCCTACAGGCCCAAGTCAATGCCCCAACCTAGTCAGGTCAGGTCACATGCACTTAAGGAAGGAGCACGGCATCTGACCTAGTAGCACAAGCTAGTCAGGTCCAACTCACACCTACCCGCACCCACTCATAAGAACATAAGAACATAAGAATGGAGGAACACTGCAGAAGACCTACTGGCCCATACAAGGCAGGTCCTTATCAAAACCACCACTACCTAAAAATTTACTCCTGTACTCATGACACTAATCAAACCCAGGCCCTCCCATTCATATATTTGTCCAATCTCTTTTTAAAGTCACCCAAGGTCCTAGCCTCTATCACCCTAATCGGAAGATTGTTCCACGCATCTACAACTCTGTTCGAAAACCAGTACTTGCCTATGTCCTTTCTAAATCTAAATTTATCAAATTTAAATCCGTTATTTCTCGTTCTTACTTGGTTCGATATCCTCAGTATTTTATTAATATCTCCTTTGTTTATGCCCATCATCCACTTGTACACCTCGATGATATCTCCCCTCATTCTACGTCTCTCCAGAGAGTGGAGATTCAACGCTCTAAGTCTATCTTCATACGGGAGATTTCTTATACTGTAAATCATTTTAGTCATTCTTCTTTGTATGTTCTCCAATGAATCTATATCCATCCTGTAGTAAGGAGACCAAAACTGAGCTGCATAATCCAAATGAGGTCTCACTAGTGATGTATAGAGCTGTAAAATAACTTTTGGACTTCTGTTGCTTATACTTCTTGAAATAAATCCTAGTAATCTGTTAGCCTTATTCCCACACTTAGGCACTGTTGTCTTGGCTTTAGATTTCTGCTTACCATGACTCCCAAGTCTTTTCACATTCTGTATGATCAAGCTCAACTTCACCTAGTTTATAAATTCGAGGGATATTTTCATTACCAACGACTAGCACCTTACACTTGTCCACATTGAACTTCATCTGCCACTTTTCAGACCAAGACATTAATTTATCCAAATCCTCCTGGAGTTCACTGTTATCCTCCTCAGAATGAATTATACGGCCTATTTTTGTATCATCAGCAAATTTACTCATGTCACTTGCAATTCCTTCATCAAGGTCATTAATGTAAATTATGAACAACAATGGGCCCAAAACTGATCCTTGTGGAACGCCACTAGTGACAAATCCCCATTCAGATTTGACCCCATTAATGGAAACTCTCTGCTTTCTATTGGTAAGCCATTCCTCTATCCATGCTAGAACTTTACCTCCTATACCATGAGCTGCCACCTTTCTTAAGAGTCTCTTGTGAGGTACTCTATCGAAGGCCTTACTGAAATCCAAGTAAACTATATCATATTCTTTATCACTGTCTACTGCCTCAAATGTTTTATTGAAAAACGTCAGTAAATTTGTCAGGCAGGAACGACCTCTCGTAAACCCATGCTGAGATTCATTAATCAAATTATGTTCTTCAAGGTGACTTCTGATAATATCAGCTATAATTGATTCTAATAATTTGCCTACTATAGACGTGAGGCTTATTGGACGGTAATTTGATGGAATGGACTTATCCCCTGATTTGAATATAGGAACTACACAACGTTTTAGCCTCTATAACTGTACTCGGGAGTTTGTTCCACTTATCCACAACTCTATTACCAAACCAGTGCCTTCCTATATCCTTCCTGAATCTGAATTTTTCCAACTTAAAAGCCATTGCTGCGAGTCCTGTCTAGGCTAGATATTTTTATTATGCTATTTCCAACCCCTTTATTTATTTCTGCTTTCCATTTGTACACCTCAATCATATCCCCCCTAATTCTACGCCTTTCTAGAGAGTGCAGATTCAGGGCCCTCAGTCTATCCTCATAGGGAAGATTTCTGATACATGGGATCAACTTTGTCATCCTCCTTTGTACGTTTTCCAGAGCATTTATATCCCTTCTGTAATACGGTGACCAGAACTGTGCAGCATAATCTAGATGAGGCCTAACCAAGGATATATGGAGTTGAAGAACAACCTGAGGACTCCTATTATTTATGCTTCTTGATATGAAGCCAAGGATTCTGTTAGCTTTATTGTGAACACTTATGCACTGTTGTCTTGGTTTTAGATTACTGCTAACCAGAACTCCTAAATGCTTTTCGCAATCAGTAATATTAAGATCTACATTATTTAGTTTATATGTGGCATGGTTATTTTCCTGTCCAATGTTTAGAACTTTGCATTTGTCTATATTAAAACCCTTTTTTGCCCTGAATTATGAAATACATGTCTGTTTGTTCTCAGTTGTTGAGATGTCCTTCGTAGGAAGCTAGGGAATACATATATTCATGAAAATAATCAAAATGAATAAAATTTCAAAAAATATAATGGTGGGAACTCAGGGTCCCACCAGGCTCTTTGAGGGTAAAAAGTGGAGTTACAAGTGTATAAAATTTTAGTTAGAAAACAGAATTTTATTCAATTATACACTATTGACATTGATATTGACAAAGTTCCACAATGTAACTCACCATAGAATAAAAGAATCGGGACTTGAAAAGGAGGAGAATCTCTGGGCATGAGCAACTCACAAGACGTTTCAGCTGTTTGTTGTTGTGTGAGGCAGAGAGCTACCAAAATTGCCAGATTCACAATCAAGTAGGATTCTAAAAGGGGACTGAAGGTCCCTTCACTTTTTTTTGGCCTCCAACTGTTACCAGTACATTGCTATGAGTTATAGAAAAAAGCTGGGAACCTGAATTCCCGACAGAGCTAAAAGGGCTGCATCTGTCACTTCTCTGACCACTGCATCAGTCTATTCAAATCTTCCTGGAATGCTCTAATGTCCTCGTCAGAATGAACTGGACGGCCTATTTTGGTGTCATCAGCAAACTTGCTTATGTCGCTATGTATTCCCTCATCTATGTCGTTTATGTAAATTGTGAACAACAAGGGGCCCAACACTGGCTCCTGTGGAACACCGCTCGTGACGCTTCCCCACTCTGATTTCTCCCCATTTATGCAAACTCTCTGCTGCCTATTTGTCAACCATGCCTCTATCCAGGAAAAAATTTCTCCTCCTATTCCGTGTGTCTTAATTTTCCTCAATAGTCTCTGATGTGGGACTCTATCGAAAGCCTTACTGAAGTCCATATACACAATATCATATTCATTACCATGATCTACCTCCTCAAATACCTTAGTGAAAAAAGTTATTAAATTTGTAAGGCAGGAACGCCCTTTTGTAAAACCGTGCTGAGATTCGTTGATTAATTTATGCTTTTCAAGATGGCTACGAATTGCCTTGGCAATTATTGATTCCATAAATTTTCTCACTATGGAGGTTAGGCTTATTGGTCTATAGTTCGAAGCTAAGGACCTGTCACCTGCTTTGAAAACAGGTTCACATTTGCCATTTTCCACTTATCTGGCACCATGCCAGTTTGTAGTGATATATTGAAAAGATTAGTGAAAGGTTTGCTAAGCTCCTCTTTACATTCCTTTAGAATCCTCGTGTACAGTTCATCAGGGCCTGGGGATTTGTTAGGTTTTAATTTATCTATTTGTCTAAGGACCATGTCACTTATAACCCTAATCGTGCATAGTTTATTATCATCCTGTTCTACATAATTTATTATCTCTGGAATATCGCTAGTATCTTCCTGTGTAAAAACAGGCTGTAAGACGCTCTCACAGGAGACGTGTCGACCAGGTGCTTCAGCTCCTTCAGGTCCCTGGTGATGGACCAGTTGCTTCGGCTCCTTCAGTGCCCTGGTGATGGACCGGGTGTTTCGGCTCCTTCAGTGTCCTGGTGATGGACCAGGTGTTTCGGCTCCTTCAGTGCCCTGGTGATGGACCAGGTGCTTCGGCTCCTTCAGTGCCCTGGTGATGGACCAGGTGCTTCGGCTCCTTCAGTGCCCTGGTGATGGACCAGGTGCTTCGGCTCCTTCAGTGCCCTGGTGATGGACCAGGTGCTTCGGCTCCTTCAGTGCCCTGGTGATGGACCAGGTGCTTCGGCTCCTTCAGTGCCCTGGTGATGGACCAGGTGCTTCGGCTCCTTCAGTGCCCTGGTGATGGACCAGGTGCTTCGGCTCCTTCAGTGCCCTGGTGATGGACCGGGTGCTTCGGCTCCTTCAGTGCCCTGGTGATGGACCGGGTGCTTCAGCTCCTTCAGTGCCCTGGTGATGGACCAGGTGCTTCGGCTCCTTCAGTGCCCTGGTGATGGACCAGGTGCTTCGGCTCCTTCAGTGCCCTGGTGATGGACCAGGTGCTTCGGCTCCTTCAGTGCCCTGGTGATGGACCGGGTGCTTCAGCTCCTTCAGTTCGCTCTTTGGTAGTGCCCTGATTATAGGAGCTTGTTCCATGGATGGAGTAGAAGTTGGGTTGGAAAGGTGTTTTGTTTGTGGGATTGGTTTAGGGTTTGAGGGGACCTGCCTAGTGTGGGCCGGTTGGCCTGCTGCAGTGTTACTTCCTTCTGTAATCATATGAGAGAGGGTTAGATTTGAGCGGGACTTGGAGGGTTGTGAAGGTTGCTTGGGTGCCGCTGGGGATGGGATGGGCAAATATTTTTGTTGGTGGGTTGGTTTTGACATGGACCTGCCTAGTATGGGCCAGTAGGCCTGTTGCAGTGTTCCTCCTTTCTTATGTTCTTATGTTCTTATTTCTTCAGCCACAGAGTAGTCAGGAAGTGGAATAGTCTAGAGAAAGATATAGTGGAGGCAGGAACCATACATAGTTTTAAGACGAGGTATGATAGAGCTCATGGAGCAGGGAGAGCAGAGACCCAGTAGCGGACAGCGAAGAGGCGGGGCCAGGAGCTGAGTCTCGACCCCTGCAACCACAATTAGGTGAATTAGGTGAGTACTGTCGGTGAGCTGACCCGAGTAACTTTTGAGTGGGCCTATCTTCTCCCTAATCTTATTTCTGTATACCTGAAAGAATCATTTTGGGTTAGTCTTCGATTTTCTTGCAACTTTAACCTCATAATCTCTCTTTGCTTTTCTTATTCCCTTTTTTACTTCTCTCTTCAACTGAATATATTTATTTCTTAACTGCCCCTCTCCTCTTTTGATTCGCCTATATATGCCTCTCTTTTGACCAATGAGAGGTTTTAATCTATTGTTTATCAATTTATGTTCATTTTTGTTTGATCTTAGTCGTGGCTTTGGCTCTGTAGATGCCTTCCTTTCCCATCACACTGTCAAATGCTCCAAACTTCAGAACACACGTGACTTAACCTGATTATTTTGTCTTTTCCTCTTTCTACCTCTTCTCCTTTCCTATTTTTTTTCTTTTTATTGTTTTGGGTTTCTTTTCTTCTGCCTTGGGTGTTTCGTCCTTCCTCCCCCCCCCCCCCCTCCTTCCCTGTGTTTTTGATATTACCCCTTGTGGGTTCTTAGCTCTTCTGCAGTGCTCCTATTTCTTGACTTTTGGCTGTCTCCACTACCTACTACCTACTTCCTACTACCTTTGCCTCCTACTTTGCACTACCACCACTATTTCTACCACTACCTGCCTTAACTCTACTACTACTACTACTACTCTCACTCTTGTCCCGTCCCTGTCAGCTGGCCTATATATACTGGCTCCTCTCCTCTGTCAGTGTGACTTTGTAAATGGTCCAGGTCGGACCGAAACGTCGCAGTAAGCTGCTCTCTCTCCTATGTACGGGTTATATGTGTATTGTTCCAGCTACGGTTGTTGTTGTTGTAGATTCGACAGTTCTCTCCCGGCCCGGATCTTTTCCAGATGGTGACCCGGCCTTGGCTCCCTGTCGTGGGAGTGTCTCGAGATCTATGTCTCCCATGGGAGGAGGTACAAGGA
This sequence comes from Cherax destructor, assembly GCA_009830355.1. NCBI lineage: Eukaryota > Metazoa > Arthropoda > Malacostraca > Decapoda > Parastacidae > Cherax > Cherax destructor. The sequence continues at coordinate 4,635 of WNWK01057999.1, read as the reverse complement.
CCCCCTCATCGTCTGGGACCAATTGTCCCTAGGCCTAGCCACGTTCCCCGCCCTCACGGTGCTCGTAGGGAGAAGCTAGGCCTCTCTGGTCTGCCATCTTCCCCGCCCCAGGGAGGCTAGGGAATGGAAAAATAAACACATAAGCAGTATAATGTGATCCTTTATTGACAACGTTTCGCCCACGCAGTGGGCTTTATCGAGTCACAAACAGATCTACCTGTAAATACCTATAAATACTCTTGAATCTTGTATCCAGGTAGATCTGTTTGTGACTCGATAAAGCCCACTGCGTGGGCGAAAAGTTGTCAATAAGGATCACATTATACTGCTTATGTGTTTATTTTTCCATCGTGTCGGTATTTTATACCATTTATTTCCATTGAGGCTAGGGAATGGCAGTATGGCGAGCTGCAGATGGTAGCAAGCTCCAGCTGTGGCACCTACCCTGCCCTAGAAGGGCTGGGCATGGTCTTCCGTGCTATATCCCAGCTACGGTATTGTGTCATTTTGTTCTTAATCACACAGAAAACGGGCTACTGAAGGACCTTACGCAGTGAAAATGATTATCTGGAAGGACCAACTTGTGTATTTGAAAAGACTAGAAGATTTTTCACAAATAAGACACTGTTAGGAGATTAAGCTTATGATGACGTTTCGGTCCTTCCTGAAACTGTCCTCTACGAACCTGGATCTTTGTAATTTGACAATAGTCCACGACTGGCCGAAACAGTTGTGTAAATTGTTCCAGCAACTGTAATAAGAACATAAGAACATAAGAAAGGAGGAACACTGCAGCAGGCCTGTTGGCCCATACTAGGCAGGTCCTTCACAATCCGTCCCACTAGCAGAATATTTGCTCAACCCAATTTTCAATGCTACCCAAGAAATAAGCTTTGAAAATTCTACCCACTCATGCGCGAGTCCCACTCAAATCCAACCCCTTTCACTCATGAATTTATCCAACCTAAATTTGAAACTACCCAAGGTCCTAGCTTCAATAACCCTACTAGGCAGACTGTTCCACTCATCAACTACCCTATTTCCAAACCAATACTTTCCTATATCCTTTCTAAATCTAAACTTATCCAACTTGAATCCATTATTGCGGGTTCTCTCTTGGAGAGATATCCTCAAGACCTTATTTATATCCCCTTTGTTAATACCCATTTTCCACTTGTATACCTCGATCATGTCTCCCCTCATTCTACGTCTTACAAGTGAATGTAATTTTAGGGTCTTCAATCTTTCTTCGTAAGGAAGATTTCTAATGCTATGTATTAATTTAGTCATTCTACGCTGAATGTTTTCTAACGAATTTATGTCCATTCTGTAATATGGAGACCAGAACTGAGCTGCGTAATCTAGGTGAGGCCTTACTAATGATGTATAAAGCTGTAATATAACCTCTGGACTTCTGTTGCTAACACTTCTTGATATAAATCCCAGTAATCTATTTGCCTTATTACGTACGCTTAGGCATTGCTGTCTTGGTTTAAGGTTGCTGCTTACCATCACCCCCAAGTCCTTCTCGCAATCTGTATGGCTAAGTTCTACGTTATTTAACTTATAAGTGCTTGGGTTATGGACACTCCCGAGCTTCAGAACCTTGCATTTATCTACATTGAACTGCATCTGCCACTTTTCTGACCACGAATTAAGTTTGTCTAAATCTTCCTGAAGTTCTATGACATCTATGTTTGAATCAATTATCCTACCTATCTTCTCCTTTCCTATTTTTTTTCTTTTTATTGTTTTGGGTTTCTTTTCTTCTGCCTTGGGTGTTTCGTCCTTCCTCCCCCCCCCCCTCCTTCCCTGTGTTTTTGATATTACCCCTTGTGGGTTCTTAGCTCTTCTGCAGTGCTCCTATTTCTTGACTTTTGGCTGTCTCCACTACCTACTACCTACTTCCTACTACCTTTGCCTCCTACTTTGCACTACCACCACTATTTCTACCACTACCTGCCTTAACTCTACTACTACTACTACTACTCCACTCTTGTCCCGTCCCTGTCAGCTGGCCTATATATACTGGCTCCTCTCCTCTGTCAGTGTGACTTTGTAAATGGTCCAGGTCGGACCGAAACGTCGCAGTAAGCTGCTCTCTCTCCTATGTACGGGTTATATGTGTATTGTTCCAGCTACGGTTGTTGTTGTTGTAGATTCGACAGTTCTCTCCCGGCCCGGATCTTTTCCAGATGGTGACCGGCCTTGGCTCCCTGTCGTGGGAGTGTCTCGAGATCTATGTCTCCCATGGGAGGAGGTACAAGGACCCCTCATCGTCTGGGACCAATTGTCCCTAGGCCTAGCCACGTTCCCCGCCCTCACGGTGCTCGTAGGGAGAAGCTAGGCCTCTCTGGTCTGCCATCTTCCCCGCCCCAGGAGGCTAGGGAATGGAAAATAAACACATAAGCAGTATAATGTGATCCTTTATTGACAACGTTTCGCCCACGCAGTGGCTTATCAGTCACAAACAGATCTACCTGTAAATACCTATAAATACTCTTGAATCTTGTATCCAGGTAGATCTGTTTGTGACTCGATAAGCACTGCGTGGGCGAAAGTTGTCAATAAGGATACATTATACTGCTTATGTGTTTATTTTTCCATCGTGTCGGTATTTTATACCATTTATTTCCATTGAGGCTAGGAATGGCAGTATGGCGAGCTGCAGATGGTAGCAAGCTCCAGCTGTGGCACCTACCCTGCCCTAGAAGGGCTGGGCATGGTCTTCCGTGCTATATCCCAGCTACGGTATTGTGTCATTTTGTTCTTAATCACACAGAAAACGGGCTACTGAAGGACCTTACGCAGTGAAAATGATTATCTGGAAGGACCAACTTGTGTATTTGAAAAGACTAGAAGATTTTCACAAATAAGACACTGTTAGGAGATTAAGCTTATGATGACGTTTCGGTCCTTCCTGAAACTGTCCTCTACGAACCTGGATCTTTGTAATTTGACAATAGTCCACGACTGGCCGAAACAGTTGTGTAAATTGTTCCAGCAACTGTAATAAGAACATAAGAACATAAGAAAGAGGAACACTGCAGCAGGCCTGTTGGCCCATACTAGGCAGGTCCTTCACAATCCGTCCCACTAGCAGAATATTTGCTCAACCCAATTTTCAATGCTACCCAAGAAATAAGCTTTGAAAATTCTACCCACTCATGCGCGAGTCCCACTCAAATCCAACCCCTCTCACTCATGAATTTATCCAACCTAAATTTGAAACTACCCAAGGTCCTAGCTTCAATAACCCTACTAGGCAGACTGTTCCACTCATCAACTACCCTATTTCCAAACCAATACTTTCCTATATCCTTTCTAAATCTAAACTTATCCAACTTGAATCCATTATTGCGGTTCTTCTTGGAGAGATATCCTCAAGACCTTATTTATATCCCCTTTGTTAATACCCATTTTCCACTTGTATACCTCGATCATGTCTCCTCATTCTACGTCTTACAAGTGAATGTAATTTTAGGGTCTTCAATCTTTCTTCGTAAGGAAGATTTCTAATGCTATGTATTAATTTAGTCATTCTACGCTGAATGTTTTCTAACGAATTTATGTCCATTCTGTAATATGGAGACCAGAACTGAGCTGCGTAATCTAGGTGAGGCCTTACTAATGATGTATAAAGCTGTAATATAACCTCTGAACTTCTGTTGCTAACACTTCTTGATATAAATCCCAGTAATCTATTTGCCTTATTACGTACGCTTAGGCATTGCTGTCTTGGTTTAAGGTTGCTGCTTACCATCACCCCCAAGTCCTTCTCGCAATCTGTATGGCTAAGTTCTACGTTATTTAACTTATAAGTGCTTGGGTTATGGACACTCCCGAGCTTCAGAACCTTGCATTTATCTACATTGAACTGCATCTGCCACTTTTCTGACCACGAATTAAGTTTGTCTAAATCTTCCTGAAGTTCTATGACATCTATGTTTGAATCAATTATCCTACCTATCTTCGTGTCGTCGGCGAATTTGCTCATATCACTAGTAATTCCCTCATCAAGGTCATTGATATATATTATAAATAACAATGGGCCTAAGACTGATCCCTGTGGAACACCACTTGTTACAAGTCCCCATTCATAAGAACATAAGAACATAAGAAAGGAGGAACACTGCAGCAGGCCTGTTGGCCCATACTAGGCAGGTCCTTCACAATCCATCCCACTAACAGAATATTTGCTCAACCCAATTTTCAAAGCTACCCAAGAAATAAGCTTTGACAATTCTACCCACTCATGCGCGAGTCCCACTCAAATCCAACCCCGGATTTAACCCCATTTATGCACACTCTCTGCTTCCTATTGGTGAGCCATGACTCGATCCATGACAGCACTTTTCCCCCAATGCCATGAGCTGCCACTTTCTTTAACAGTCTCTGGTGCGGTACTCTATCAAAAGCCTTACTAAAGTCTAAATAAACAATATCGAATTCTTTATCGTGATCAACAGCCTCAAAAGCTTTACTGAAGAAGGTTAATAAATTAGATAGGCAGGAACGGCCCCTCGTGAATCCATGCTGGGTATCATTAATCAAATTATGGTTATCTAATAATATCAGCTATAATATGACTTTTCATTCTTCAGATTTTGTTAGGATTATTAACTCGACGATTAG